>JAXIVJ010000850.1:0-97500 GCA_036785665.1 Chirona hameri
CACGAATTTTACACCAAAATCAGCTAAAATGTAACAGACCGTACAAATGCCATATTTTAAGCAAAATGCAATCCAAAAACGTCAAAAGATAGCAAATCGCAATGGCTACAAAATGGCTATCTCGGATTTTCGAACATTTTGGTTTTTGACCCAAAAATGCAAAACAAAAGTTTTTTTTTTTTGGGGGGGGGGGGGAAATGCCCACCAAATCTAATTTTTAAAAGATATTCAAAAAGCCGGAATATATGTCAGAGAACCACATTTGGGAAACTACCATACCAAATATCAGAATGATATCATCATGTTTGACTGACTTATGGCATATAAAGTATTGGTAACTCATGACGTCTCCTGATCCGGCGCTCCTCACTCGCAGCTGGTCGCTGCCGAACTAAAGCTTGTTATTGCAATCCGCACTTCACATGACCGGACACCGTGTCGGGGACGGGTGATACCGGAGATGGCTGGAAGTTACCGGGAGCCAACTCAGCGCAGCGGAGAGAGCAGGTATTTACTTCCGGTGGAGTTTAAACGCCATGCAATGAAGAAATCATTTTTTTTTAGAGCGGTAACAGCGTAAATAGTTTAACTGATCGTTAGCACATTGTGCATATACCTGCCTCTGCCACTGTGCAGTTGACGAGACGCGACAACGCGCCGCAGCCGACTCGGTCGGTCACACGAACGCCGATTGGCTGAAATCTGATCTGCAGGTGCTCCAATGCCCCAATGGCGAGGATTCCCATGAGGCTCTAGTAACATTTCCATGAACCGGATCTACCTGACCGTACATGGTGGCTGGGGAGCGGGTTACTATGTTAGCATTTTACTCATGCGACTTGTATGCTATGCTAGTGAATTTTATATCTACTTGATTTTTTTTTTTACTTTTGGCGTGTTGACTTTTTGCCACGTTGACTTTTTACTCATTCGACTTTTTGCGATTGACTTTTATCGATTTAACTTGCTACGATTTGACTTTTTGCGAGTTGACTTTTTGCCACGTCGACTCTTCCCATTGACTTTTAGCTATGGGACTTTTTACGATTTGACTTTTGGCGTGTTGACTTTTTGCTTTGTTTACTTTTTACCTTTTCGACTTCTTACCTTTTCGACTTTTTACCTTTCGACTTTTTATCTTCCGACTTTTTATCTTTCGACTTTTATCTATACTTTTTACTATTCTACTTTTAGCGTGTTGACTTTTTGCCATGTTGACCTTTTACCTTTTCGACTTTTTATCTTTCGACTTTTAGCGATGTCGACTTTCTACCCCTTGACTTTCCGTCCGTTTACTTTTTATCTTTTTACTTTTTACCCTGGAATCGGGCAGGGAGCTGGAGCGGGAGGGCGGGGACTGGGCGGGGTTGCGGGTGACTTTTAGGGAGACGGCTCTCATCAGGGAGTCGTCGGAAGAGGGGTCCTCCGAGGATCGGCGTTCCGCTGGTGCTGCGGAGGCCGGGGAGGGGGGGGGGGGACAGAGTCGGTGTCCGACTCGGCTGGGGAGCGCGGTGCCGCTGGCTCCGAGGCGCCTTCGGGGTCCGACAGGGAGGGGGGGGGGGGGTCAGGGAACCGGGCTGGCGGTCGGGGGGTCTGTCGGCTGGGGGTTTGGCGGGAGGCCGACGGGGTGGGGGTGAGGTCCCGGGAGGGGGAGGGCCGGCCAGGCGCCGGGGGTGAGGTCTGGGCTGAGGGAGGGGGGGGGGGCGTCCGGTATGCGCCGGCTTTCCCTATATGCCTCGCTTGCGAGGGCCCAGGCCCTGCAGCGGCGGTCCCAGGCAGGGTGGGCCTGGTCGCACGTAGCGCAGCGTGCTGCGCGCGTGCACCCGTCCGTTTTAATCGAAATTCCGAGGAAAACACCACCTTCATTTTGAGGCGCTCTTTCCAATCGTGTCATTTATAAAAACGTGCAAAGCACCGTTTGTCCGTAAAAAGGTACTAAGGTCGATTTTGGTTGATTTTGATAGTTTGACCTTGATGGGTGACCTTGGGTGACCTAAATAGAAATTCCGAGGAAAACCCCACCTTCATTTTGTGCCGCTCTTTCGAATGGTGGCCATTGCGAGGCCGTGCGGTGTACCGTTTGTCCGTAAAAAGGTACATAAGGGTACACAACCTTCTTTGCGCATTTGACCTTGACCTATGACCTTGGCATTAAAAATAACATCCGATTCGTGACCCTCGTATGCGACTTGACCTACATGCGTATTTTAGGCGAAAAATTCGGCCGTTGCAAATTTCCGTTTTGTTGGCTGTTCGCTAACTTCACAGACATAAAAATATACGGATAAAAAGACGTTCCAACAACACGTACGAACGCTGACAAAAAAAGAAAAACGTTCTTAACAAAACAATTCTAACGGATCTAATTGTTTATCTTCACAAAGCGCTTGTAACATATTTGATGGTCATCCTGGGTTTGAAATAGGGATGCGTGAAACGTCACATACATTTTTTAAGTTGAACATAAACAAGTGTTTCATAAACTGGATAGAATCGGATGAAACTTTAACTTCGCATATATATAAACAACCGTTTTGTCTAAAGGCGGCCGCTCACTAGGCCATTCGGCGCGCGGAGGTCGCGATAACGCTACGACTTTCCGCGCATCTTTAGCGACTTTCCGCGTTCGCGTCAGCCGAAACGTCAAAAATCGCGGACGAATGTCGTCGGCCCGCTCATCTGCGGACCGGCGGAAAAAAGCTGATTCGAACGAGCTTTTTTCCGCGACTGAACGCCGCGGAGCCGCGGACAACAAAATTGATCAGGCAACAGTGGCGAATATATGCAAGACAGAGGTACAAATTTTGCACAGCATGCTCTTGCCGCTGTGAAATTTGTTATCTAAAAGTTTCGTGGTTTTAAACTTACATCTTCGTCGAAAAATGTCCATCATTAATTTACCTTGTGACAGGCTGTAGGCACAGGTTGCGACATGCTGTAGGTCGGCGGGGCGGAATCTCGCGAGCAGACAGCGCCGAATCCGCCGGAACAAGGACGATATTCAGCGGTATCGACGCGATTTTCCGAGGCGGAATGTCGCAGTATATCGCGCGCCGAATGGCCTAGTGTGCGGCCGCCATTACGAAAGGGAATGTTTTCTTGCCTTGCTGATCATTAAATGCTATATTTATATCTAACGATCCGCCAGGGTTTCAATCGACCTTGCTTCTACCTCACGATTTAAAAGGCTGCTAAATTATGGTCTGTTGAAGTATACGCTTTTGTGTATCAAATATAAACGTTTAGCATACTGCTTGGTCCAAATTAGCATGTATTTCGTGAACGGACACTATTTCTTTCCAAATCCATGTAAGATGAGGCCTTGAAACACACGCGATCAGAGCGCCCCTCAGGCGGCCAAAAAGTCCCTCAGGCGGACAGAGCGCCCCTCTCAGGCGACCAGAGCGCCCCCACTCAGGCGGCCAGAGCGCCCCCTCTCAGGCGCCCAAAGCACCCCATCTCAGACGGCCAGTGCCCCTCTCAGGCGGCCAGAGCGCCCCCTTTCAGGCGGCCAGAACACCCCCTCTCAGGCGGACAGAGCTTCCCTCTCAGGCGTCCAGAGCGTCCCCTCAGGCTGCCAGAGCGCCCCCTCTCAGGCAGCCAGAGCGCCCCCTCTCAAAAGGCAAGAACGACCCTCAGGCGGCCAGAGCGCCCCTCTCAGGCGACCAGAGCACCCCCTCTCAGGCGGCCTGAGCGCCCCCTCTCAGGCGGCCTGAGCGCCCCCTCTCAGGCGGCAAGAGCACCCCCCTCTTCGGCGGCCAGAGCGCCCCCTCTCAGGCGGCCAGAGCGCCCCCCCCCCCTCTCAGTCGGCCAGAGCGCCCCCTTTCAGGCGGCCATAGCGCCCCACTCAGACGGCCACAGCGCTCCCTCTCAGGCGGCCAGAGCGCCCCCTCTCAGGCAGCCAGAGCGCCCCTCTCAAGAAACCAGAGCGCCCCTCTTCGGTTGAGTTTGCCCCCCCCCCCTCTTCCGCCGCCACTGCCAGAGCGCCCCCTCAGGCTGCCAGAGCGCCCCTCAGGTGGCCAGAGCCCCCCTCATGCGGCCAGAGCGCCCCCTCAGGAAGCCAGAGCGCCCCTTCAGGCAGTCAGGGCGCCCCCTCAGGCGGCAAGAGCGCCCCCTGAGGCTGCCAGAGTGCCCCTCAGGTGGCCAGAGCCCCCTCATGCGGCCAGGGCGCCCCCTCAGGCAACCAGAGCGCCCCTCAAGCGGCAAGAGCGCCCCCCCCCCCCTCAGACAGCCAGAGCGCCCCATCAGGCAGCCAGAGCGCCCCATCAGGTGGCCAGAGCGCCCCCTCAGGCGGCCAGAGCGCCCCTCATGCGGCCTGAGCGCCCCCTCAGGTGGCCAGAGCGCCCCCTCAGGTGGCCAGAGCGCCCCCTCAGGTGGCCAGAGCGCCCCTCAGGCAGCCAGAGCGCCCCCTCAGGCAGCTAGAGCGCCCCGCAGGCGGTCAGAGCGCCCCTCAGGCAGCCAGAGCGCCCCCTCAGGTGGCCGGAGCGCCCCTCAGGCAGCCAGAGCGCCCCCTCAGGCAGCCAGAGCGCCCCGCAGGCAGCCAGAGCGCCCCTTCATGCGGCCAGAGCGCCCCCTCAGGTGGCCAGAACGCCCCTCAGGCAGCCAGAGCGCCCCCTCAGGCAGCCAGAGCGCCCCCGCAGGCAGCCAGAGCGCCCCTTCATGCGGCCAGAGCGCCCCCTCAAGCAGTCAGAGCGCCCCTGCCAAACACAAAGGGCCCCTCGGCTGATTTTTTTTTTGTGTGTGGGGGGGGGGGGGGCTGCCCCCTCCCTCTTCCGCCGCCCCTGGTGAGTATTGAGGCCCCCAGAGATCATCAAAGGCCAAATTTTACAATTTTGGGATTTTGCCCCAGAGACCCCAAAATACCTCGGGAACTATTATAGGTAAGACAAAAAAAGGAAAAAGCAACCGAAAGCTCTTGAAAAATGCTACCGCCATTGGTGTTCTCAAATTTTAGCTCAGGTCAGGTCTCAGAGTTTAGGCTCCTGAATCCAGAGGCTATAAAAGGTCATCCATACTGTTTTGGCAACAAGTTTTTAGTTAATAACGTCCTATCCAAGCGCGATAGAACAATAACTTTAACGTTATCGTGTTTAGATCCTCAAAGAGCTTCGAATCATATTATTTTGCAATTGGTTTAAGTCAAAGGAATTTTTGTCTCAGTTCAGCAGGGTCATCCGAGGTTATCCGAGGGTCATAGGCGGCCCAGGTGGGTCGCACAGCGCATTTTTTTGAAGCGCCGACGAGATAAACAAAATGGTGTCCGTTTAACGGCTGTATCTGTATTTAATCAAAAGTTGTTGGCAAAAACTTGTCGGTGCCCTCGGATGACCTCAGATGACTTTGAATGACTCATTGAATAAAATTGTGCCTGGGTCATCAAGAATGACCTATAATAACATTATTTTGGCAGATTTGGTATGATATAATGTGTATCAGTTGAATAAGAAGCATTTGCAATTTTCATCATTTACTTGTATTGGGGAAGTCACGTGTTCTACCTGACCTTAGGTCACCGATATCAAATATCGGAGATAAACAAATTTTAGGTACTTATGGCCTTGTTAAATCCTGTAATATAGAAACCACTCAGCCTAAAACTGTGGCTGTGGCACGCCCGCAAACGTTTTGGAGGTGGAATCACGTGACCTGATCTGAGATGACCCGAGGTAAAAATTGCATACAATGTGGATGATTGCACACAATGTGAATAATTGCACACAGCGCGGAGGCTCCACGACCGTCTCCATGACTTGCGGCGTGGTCGAAGGCTCAATTCTGGGACTAGTGTTATATTTACTTTTTACTAATGACTTGAAATCGTTTTTATGTGACACCAAGACGGTGTTATACGCTGACGACGTGCAATTTATCCACTGTGGTATCCCCAACCAACAGGGAGAGCTACAACGAGACATCGAGTCAACGCTGGGCAAAGCGCAGCGATGGCTTGTTGAAAACACTCTTAAAATGAACCCAACCAAATCTGACCTTGTTCTCATTTCTTCTCGACAAAGGATGTTTGGACACAATTTCGAAGTACGTTTTGGCAATGCAACGCTTTACCCATCTGGTAGTGCTAAAATTATAGGGGTCGTTTTGGACAGTAATCTTACCTTGGAAAATCATGTTTCTATCATGACGCAACGATGCTACACAACGCTGTTCGATCTGTCAAAATGTGCGCCCCGACTGCCAAAAGTAAAAAAGTTTATCATTGAATACTTTTTTTTCCTCGCATATATTGTACCTATTGTGCGACGGTCTGGGCAGGCTGCAACGCAACACAACGTAAACGTATACACAAATAATAAAGCACAGCACAAGAATGATTAAATGCTGTCGTCGTCAGACACGTATGATGCCTATGGATGTGGATTGAAATGGCCAAAAGTGGACGCACTTGTTGCCGAGCGAGACCTGGTGATGGTACATCGTCTGCTGTATGATAATAATGGTCCGATCTGTCTGAGAGATTTGCTGTAGCACCGCGAGAATGTGCCCGCCAGAGGAACCCGAGGTTCTGCAGCGGGGCTGCTGCACATGCCTCGAGTCCGTACCGAGCACGCCCGTCGATCGTTCAGATTTCGGTCAACGGTCAAATGGAACGAGGCGCCGGGCGAAGTGCGAGACGCTGGAGGAGTGACGGTGTTTCGTACGTGGATGGGGGAGTGGCTGACAGCAGATCTCTAACTCTGCGAGAACCTACTGTCTTGTGCTTTTAACGCCTTTGTGTCGACAATTTTGTATGTGGATTTATTTTAATAGTGTAACTGTGATACAATGTAAAATGACACGTGTCATGAAAAGCCGTGTTTTGCGGATGACATATACGAATAAACCATGATTGATACCCAAACACCTGTGGCAAAAACGGCGGCGCGCAGCACCGGCTGCACCGCGCGCTGTTCTTTCCTCGAAAACCTTAGTGGGTGGGGTAATAAGTTTGTTGAGTTTTACAAATTCGTAGCTGCCCCTCCAAGTAACAAGAGACTAATAATAATAAAGTTCATAATATGATTAAAATATACCGAAAATCATCAGTATTATGTACGTTACACTTACATGGTGTAGATGAACGATTGACTGTTGAAATGTCTGACGAACCTTATACATTTTTACACGGGATACGGCTAGAGAAAAAAGTGAAAAACATGGGAATGAGGACATTATGGGAAAACATATTTCTTGAAACATATTTTCACATAATTCCAATAATTTAAAACACTTTTAAAACGTGTTTTATAATCGATTTAGAAAACGCTCCATTTCCCATTGCTTCAACAAAAACATGCCCTCGGGCGCCCTCTTACATACGTCACAGGCGTCTTGCCAGATCTAGTAGGAACTAAACTTCGACCCCCCTGCATACGTAATTTTCGGCGGCCGCCCCCTGCCGCCCCCTGTATCCACCCCTGTATGTTGTAACTGACTGCTGGTGGTCCAGCCCCGGGGCTATGTCGGAACTGGCTGCTCGTGGTTCAGGCCCGGAGGCTGTGCCGAAGTCCGCTGCTGCTGGTCCAGGTCCATAGGCGGATCCAGAACGGGTGGTTGGGGGGGGGGGGGGGGGGGGGGGGAGCAAATCCCCAAAAGTCTCACACAATTCTGAAAAGTGATCTGATTTCGTTTGCTTATGCATTGGTAGATGATTTAAGGCAAACTTTCCTTAGTAAAAGTTGCTTAGATTTTCTTCTATATCAGGAAATGTGTCAATTTGGCGCCGATTCCAAGCGGTTTGGGGGGCATAGCCCCTTGCCCCCCCCCCCCTGGATTCGCCCAGGTCCGGGCCCGTCCAGGCTGGTGGTCCAGGCTGGTGGTCCAGGCTGGTGGTCCAGGCTGGTGGTCCAGGCTGGTGGTCCAGGCTGGTGGTCCAGGCTGGTGGTCCAGGCTGGTGGTCCAGGCTGGTGGTCCAGGCTGGTGGTCCAGGCTGGTGGTCCAGGTCCGGGTCCAGGCTGGTGGTCCAGGCTGGTGGTCCAGGCTGGTGGTCCAGGCTGGTGGTCCAGGCTGGTGGTCCAGGCTGGTGGTCCAGGCTGGTGGTCCAGGTCCGGGCCCGTCCAGGCTGGTGGTCCAGGTCCGGGCCCGTCCAGGCTGGTGGTCCAGGCTGGTGATCCAGGCTGGTGATCCAGGTCCTGCGCTACTTTGTTAATGTGGTATCAGATTTCCGCGGTGATTCCTTGGGAAAGAACCACAATGTTGTCATCAGTTTCTTCTATGCTGCAGTGTCGTGAATGTCAGTCGTGAATACAGTTCGCAGTAAGCTGGTAACATGTAACTGAGCCCCAATCGCGTCTGAATGCGGAGACGAGGTGGGAGAATATGCTGGTCGCTGGATGAAGCCAGATAATATTGGCTCAAAGTAAGACAGCGAAAATGGAAATCCATCTCAGATTAAGTTATAAGTAGCAAAAATAAGATAGCAGGCTTTCCAATTTAGTATTATTACCGTTCCAATACATTACATCCATTGTATGAACAGCGTAGGTACTGGTGGTGCCAGTTTCAGAACACATTTGTCCAATGTCCGACAAGTGTCCAAGACCATGGTCAGCTGTCCGCCCGAAACTGTCCGAAAATCATTGTTTGTCAGAAATGTGTACGAAAGCAGAAAAGGTGTTTGGTATGGAAATGAATTACCAGTGGCACACTTCCTTTTTTAATTAAAAAAAGTAACTAAGTGATTTTCGCGACAAGCCATCATTGGGCATTGGATGCTCGAAAATATCCAAAGAAATATGCTTATTGTCCGTCCGAAAACCGAATCGGTCTTCGGACAAATTCGGAATTCCGAAAATGATTGTACCGATTGGCACCACTAGTAGGTACCAATAACTAACGACCAAACAACGCAAGAAAAGCGCATGTACGTACATACGCTGTTTTCGCTTAGCATCTGAAGCACATCTCTGAACATGCGCTTCTTTTCACAGGAAAAATGCACTTACGCTTTTCTTACGTTGCACCGACGGCTTCAGAATGTGGGTGGTGCAAAGCAAAAGGCCCTTTTGCATTTTGCGACTAAACCACGCAATATTAATGTATAAGTTACATATATTTAAAATCCCCATTTCATAACGAATATAACCTGTATCCCTCATAGACCTTTAGTTCGCTCTACAACTGACAAAACACACAAAGGTCGCTCCTGGCATTTTTGACGATCAGATGGGACGTGACACTTCTTGTCTTGCTTTGTCTTGCTTGCTTTGCACGGCAGAACTGTTTAAAAATCACACTTTCCGGCCCGCGTCTTCGCACCAGACCACTCTGCCCGCTCACCGCATCTCCAGCCGACGCCCGCCCGCCACGGCCCGACTCAACGTCTCGTTGCCTGACAACGCACGCGCCGGGGCGCAGTACGTGGCAGCAAGGGGGGGGGGGGGGGGCTCTCCCGCCCGCGCGGCCACTAAATACATCGCGTTACATCGAATCAGAATTAAATGACCTTTCGCATATACATTTGTATATTTCTCAACGTGTTCTCAAACTAGGAAAAGAAACACCGAAAAGCTCCTAGCCCCCCGCCCTCCGAACGGCGCCGTGCGGTTAACACAACGTAAACAAAAATGATGTTCGGTTATTCTGACCCATCTCCTCGTCATCAGCCGTTGACCAATGAGCGTCGAGAACAGCTCACGCTGATTGGTCGAAAAGCTGTCAGCAGCAAAATTTGGCTCATGAGCAGATGCATAAACACGACCAAGCTGCGGACATTGATATTTGTAACACATGTTACCCATGTTAAAGAGGCGGAGCGGAACCCCTGACCAGGGATCATGGAGCTGCAACTGCCAGCTGCCAGCAGCCAGCAGCCAGCAGCCAGCAGCTGGCTGTAATCATTATATATGTTATTCACCAACAACTTTTGACTGAATAAAGCTAGAGAGATACCGTGAACGCCATGTTGTTGCTCTCATCAAGGTGCATTAAATGACATGCAATATGACCTCTTTCTGACATTTGGTGACCTTGACCTGAGGTCAAGATAACAGTGGGACTGGAGAGGTTCAATACCGGTCAACCATATGGTGACACCAATGCGAGTGATCTCAACCGAAGTTGGTGTACTATATATTGATGGGCGATTCCAATGATTATAGTGATTAAATAGGGTTAGGACACCCTCGCCCTACGGGAGCTTTTTCACCTTCGCCCTACGGGGGGGGGGGGGGCTGACAGGCCCCCCCTGTTAACTGCCAAACCAAGCAACTTAGAGCAATGCGGTAAGAACCAGCATGTTGCCTGTCATGAGAGGAATCTAACAGTATTCGATTTTTACGTTTCAGGTCAACGGGTGACCTTCCAGGTCAAGTGAATGACCTCGGATTTACCACGTCCAGAACAGCGATTTTGCTCTTCAGAAAACCTCAAAATTAGAAATTGATAAATGTAAATAAAAAGGAATGTTCCTAGACCAGTTTTGGCTCAGAAATACAAAAAATGTAATTATTTGTTCGTATCTTGTCCAAAAATGTCAAAAAAATGATTAAAAAAATGACGTCATCAGTTTCTTACACTTAGGAAGCCATCACTCAGTCAAAAATGAAGATATTGCTTTGCAATTTGGTATGTATATTTTTCATACTCAGTTCCCACAGCAGCAGCAGCCAGCAGCCAGCAGCCAGCAGCGTTCTCACCATCCACAGACCAGGGAGTTGCAACTTCAACTGACAGCTGACAGCAGCAGCAGCAGCAGCAGCGTTCTCACCACCCACAGACCAGGGAGCTGCAGCTTCAACTGACAGCAGTAGCAGCAGCAGCAGCAGCAGCAGCAGCAGCAGCAGCGTTCTCACCATCCACAGACAAGGGAGCTGCAGCTTCAACTGACAGCTGACAGCAGCAGCAGCACGTCAGCAGGCGCTCACAGCCGGCTGTTCAGCAGGGCCAGCAGGGCGGCCGGCAGCAGCAGCAGCACGTCAGCAGGCGCTCACAGCCGGCTGTTCAGCAGGGCCAGCAGGGCGGCCGGCACCAGCAGCAGCACCAGCAGGGCCGGCGCGCTGCGGCCGGCCGCGTTACAGTAGTCTGTGACACAGGTACAGAGCGTGACCTTCCCGTTATCGCTGGCGCTGCAGCCGACCTTGAGGGCTGACGGCACTTTCGGCGCGCAAGAGCGTGTCGTCTTGCCGTCCATCACCACCTTCGTACAGCCGGCCACGCGGGGACAGTGCTCGGTGCGGAACCGGTCCTCGTTCGGCTGAAACTCGGTGCAGGGCTGAAACTTTGTGCGGGTGACGTTGCCGACCAGGCTGCCTAGCGCGCTGTCACCAATGTCGAGGTTGAGCAGGTCGGAGCACTCGTAGCAGCGGACGGCGCTGCCGCTGGGCAGCACGGCCAGCAGCACGCTCACCAGCGCCAGCAGAGGAACGACGCGCGGCATGGCGGCCGGCGGAGGGAAGGAGACGGAGACGGGAGGGAACGAGACGGAGACGGAGACGCGACGCTGACTGTTTGAGGAGACCAGCTGGCGCGGCGGCAGCGGAGCGCGGTTCGCAGCCGGACGTCCGGGAGCGACTGGAACGGTCGAGCGGAGATAGCTCCGGCCGCGGCAGCTGTCGTGTGGCTTACCGGCTCGCCTCGGTATGAGATTTCCCAGAACTGTGACTCAGCCGACAGGTTCAACGCAATCACGCCACACGATCGCAGGCGAAAACAACACGACACGTACCAAATGTGGTTTCACGGAGACCTGCAAAACTGTCTTGCTGCCAATTTGCTGTGTTCGGTGTTCCAGCGTCTTGCTCACACACGCAACAATCCGCTGTCGTTCTGAAACTTTAGCCAAAATGCAGCGCACTGTTGCGGTATCGAGTTCGCAATGCAACGGTCGTTGCGAACTCCAAGGCCACTTCCACGCCTGCTCCAAGGCCTCCGCCATCCAGACACCAGCGCAGCAATGCGCGCCATCTATGCTACATAGATACTACTGCTACTTGACGAGGAGACCGCTAGACGCCAACAGGGGCCCAAAGCCGCAAGCCGCAAGCCACCAGATGTCCTAGCTTCAAAGCCTGCTCCTTACACCGACCCTGACAACGATCGACCCCTCAACTGAATGAACCTCCAGGTCTAGGGCAGTTGCATTTTCCATAGGAAAACGGACTGTCTACCAACGACGCATGCGCACAAGTTTGAAGTGATAACTAGTTGTGCCTGTGTAGTTTGGTGAATGCAGGAACCGTTTGAAAAGCGCACATAGCTTCCCTATTAAAACCTCCAGTTGGTAACCGCTCGCTGTACGCGTACGTTCAGACTCGTCATACAACACTCCACTCAAATGCTGATCTCCCGACTGCTGCAGATGCTACAGGAGCACAAACCCGGTAGCGACCCTAAACTACGACATGGCGAGTCGAATGTACCGCCTGGAATGATTCGCCCACCGACAACACCAGCAAGTAGAGTTTGAATGATGCTATACATTCCATCAAAAGAATGCTCTTCACCAATGGGAAGAGGCAGCACTGACCTGTCAGGTGTTCAGGGTCGGTCACAGGAGCCGGCGGTGCTCCACACTGTCGTCCCCGGCCAACCAGTTACCAGTGGGTGGAAGCCCGGGCTGGAGGATGGGCGAGGCTCCCGTATTCCGAATGAATGCCTCGCAGCGAATCTCAGGATAGCGGCCATCATGAGTCGGGATCGTGGGACTAGGATCCTCAGTGGTCAATGAAACAAGCGAAAAAAGGCACCATTCAGCACTATATTCATATACAATATATACCTTGTACACCATTCGACTATGTCATATAACATAATGTTTTACCATGTGGGTAAAATTTGGATATTTCATTTTGACCGAGTGGCTGTATGAATACGAATACCATCGCGTTTAACCCTCAACTAAGAGCCTGCTGAATTTTCACCACACATCACACAATAGACGTCACAGGACCATACGGCATGGATAACAGATCACACGATGATAACCACCAGGCTAAACAGTGCAACATCCATCATACCTTACTGCTTCAGAACACGCTTCACAGACACTAAAACACAACAAAGCCAAAGGAATGTTCCAGAGACTGCCAAACAGAATATGTATCCCCAAACCATCCATCTGATCCGGCAGAGCGTTCCAGACTCACCACACCGCGGCGACACAGACCCTGGCCAGCCTGGCGCCCGCACTCCACCACACACACGGCGTCCGTCGGCTGGCCCATTCGCACAGCGCTGTTACGCCCCCCTCAGCGGCGGCAGTGGCGTTACAGGGCCCGGATCGAGTCGGTCAGCTCCTGGACGGCGTGTGGTCCTCCCTTCTCCTGCGGCTGAAACACAGAGCGAGGCGCGGCAGTCAGCACAGTACAGAGCGAGGCGCGGCAGTCAGCACAGTACAGAGCGAGGCGCGGCAGTCAGCACAGTACAGAGCGAGGCAGTCAGCACAGTACAGAGCGAGGCGCGGCAGTCAGCACAGTACAGCGCGAGGCGCGGCAGTCAGCACAGTACAGAGCGAGGCGCGGCAGTCAGCACAGTACAGCGCGAGGCGCGGCAGTCAGCACAGTACAGCGCGAGGCGCGGCAGTCAGCACAGTACAGCGCGAGGCGCGGCAGTCAGCACAGTACAGAGCGAGGCGCGGCAGTCAGCACAGTACAGAGCGAGGCGCGGCAGTCAGCACAGTACAGAGCGAGGCGCGGCAGTCAGCACAGTACAGAGCAAGACAGTCAGCACAGTACAGAGCGAGGCGCGGCAGTCAGCACAGTACAGAGCGAGGCGCGGCAGTCAGCACAGTACAGCGCGAGGCGCGGCAGTCAGCACAGTACAGAGCGAGGCGCGGCAGTCAGCACAGTACAGAGCGAGGCAGTCAGCACAGTACATAGCGAGGCGCGACAGTCAGCACAGTACAGAGCGAGGCGCGGCAGTCAGCACAGTACAGAGCGAGGCGCGACAGTCAGCACAGTACAGAGCGAGGCGCGGCAGTCAGCACAGTACAGAGCGAGGCGCGGCAGTCAGCACAGTACAGAGCGAGGCGCGACAGTCAGCACAGTACAGAGCGAGGCGCGGCAGTCAGCACAGTACAGAGCGAGGCGCGGCAGTCAGCATAGTACAGAGCGAGGCGAGGCAGTCAGCACAGTACAGAGCGAGGCAGTCAGCACAGTACAGAGCGAGGAAGTCAGCACAGTACAGCGCGAGGCGAGGCAGTCAGCACAGTACAGAGCGAGGAAGTCAGCACAGTACAGAGCGAGGCGCGGCAGTCAGCACAGTACAGAGCGAGGCGCGGCAGTCGGCACAGTACAGAGCGAGGCGCGGCAGTCACAGCACAGTACAGAGCGAGGCGCGGCAGTCAGCACAGTACAGAGCGAGTCGCGGCAGTCAGCACAGTACAGAGCGAGTCGCGGCAGTCAGCACAGTACAGAGCGAGGCAGTCAGCACAGTACAGAGCGAGTCGCGGCAGTCAGCACAGTACAGAGCGAGGCGAGGCAGTCAGCACAGTACAGAGCGAGGCGCGGCAGTCAGCACAGTACAGAGCGAGGCAGTCAGCACAGTACAGAGCGAGGCGCGACAGTCAGCAGAGCGAGACAGTAAGCACAGTACAGTGCTTACGACAGTACAGAGCGAGACAGTAAGCACAGTACAGCGCGAGGCGCGGCAGTCAGCACAGTACAGAGCGAGGCGCGGCAGTCAGCACAGTACAGAGCGAGGCGCGGCAGTCAGCACAGTATAGAGCGAGGCAGTCAGCACAGTACAGCGCGAGGCGCGGCAGTCAGCACAGTACAGAGCGAGGCGAGGCAGTCAGCACAGTACAGAGCGAGGCGCGGCAGTCAGCACAGTACAGAGCGAGGAGCGGCAGTCAGCACAGTACAGAGCAAGACAGTCAGCACAGTACAGAGCGAGGCGCGGCAGTCAGAGGGTCAGCAGTCAGCGCGTGGCCCGCTGCCCTGGCCAGCACAGGACAGTCTAGCAACAATGGACATCACGCTGCCTCATCCGCGAGCGACACCTCCAAGCACTGTGCAAGTGTGTGAGCAGTTTGCGCTGTTTTGCAGCCATGTAACAGAAAACAGCCCTGATCGCGCGGTCTCCGTCTCCGCGCGCCTCACTGCGGCTCAGCCACCGTCATCAGCATGTCCCCTCGGGTCTCACCATAACGTAGACGTGTGTGGGCAGGTGTCTGAGCGCGGCATCGATCAGCTCTGCCGCCTCCACGGGCGCTCCGTCCCGGTACAGTGTGAGCCGCGGCCGGGGCAGCGTCACCCGGCCCGACAGCAGCGGGTACAGGTTATACGTCAACTGCCGGCTGCCGCCCGGTACCACACGGAACTGGTACTGAAACAAGAGCATAACACGGTATAACAAGGTACAGTACACAAAGGTTATACAATATACATCAGATGCCGACTGCTGCCAGACAAGTGTCGTATATATCCGACTGCCGAGAGCGCGGCGTACGTACGCGTTTGTTTCCGGCGAATATGAAGGCCTCGCTGGCGTCCATGTGCAGCAGCAGGCTGTAGACCTGCTGGCTGCTGTTGGTGACGGTGTAGCGCACAGTGAGCGAGGTTCGGGCCACGCCGTGCGCCGGCAGGTCGACCGTGACCAGCAGCGGGCAGGGGCGCACGTGCAGCGCCGGCGCCGGGGACACCGTGCTCACCGGCCGGTCGTCCCACTCGGCCCTGGACGCAGACGGGGGACAGAGACGCCATATAGTGACAGACGGCCGTCCGCCGCACACACATCAGGACACACTGATCAGGGTAAGGCAGGTCGTATAAATAATATCTGATGGACCCTAAAGAACGGGCATCACCATTTGCCGAGACTGAATATAATCGGTTTGTTAAGCTTACGAGTGCTTGACCTTATGAGGATCTTTTCGGTACAAAGTAGCAAAGCAACAACTGCTGAACAGCGCACTGTATTAGTAATGTGTCCGTCATAGGACTGACCTGTTCCACGTGACGGTGTAGGTGCCGGGCTGGGCGGTGCCGGTCACCTGGCCCGCCGTCACCGCCACACATCCCGTGGCAGACTCCATCGGCTGCAGAACCAGCTCCCGAAGCGAGCTGCCGGTGACGGCCCCGGCCTCCCCCGCATCAGACTCTGCCTCCTCATCCTCCTCCTCTTCTGGTGTGTCACACACCGTAAACATGGACTCGTCCTGCAGTCGGTATCAAGCGTCAAACATGGACTCGTCTCACCATTGGCATCTAAAAAAAAGCATGGACTCGCCTTACCATCGGTACCTCAAGTCAAACATGGACTCGTCCGTCGTCCTATCATCGGTACCTCAAGTCAAACATGGACTCGTCCTTCGTCCTATCATCGGTACCTCAAGTCAAATATGGACTCGTCCTTCGTCCTATCATCGGTACCTCAAGTCAAACATGGACTCGTCCTTCGTCCTATCATCGGCTACTCAAGTCAAACACGAACTTGTCTTGTCATCAACTTCACGCGTCAGACATGGACTCGTCCTGTACAGGATACCGATCTGGGGGAGCGTCAGACTGACCATCTGCATCTGCGTGGACCGCAGTCGGACCGTGTGCGGTCCCGTATTGGTGATCTGGGAGATGAGGAGCGCCGTCTGGTCGGCTCCCACGCCGTCCACGGGGTCCAGCGTCAGCGCCACCGCACGCACAGACATCTGCCGCGCGGACCGACCCACGGACACCGGTCAGGGAAGCTGCCACACCTCACACCGGTCAGACGAGACTGCCACGTCGGTCAGGCCGGCGTCAGCAGGACGCTCACAAGTCTGACGCGGACACGGACAGTTCATCCTGATTCTATGCATCGTTTACACTGACTGATCAACAACGCAAGGCGCTGCCGGTCAGCGGACGCCGATTTTGGGTAGGAAATCAACTTAAAGATGGATTCAGGTACACCGCAAAAAGATACTACGATTAAATATACTACCACCATGAGCATGATTTGTATATTTGAAACTCATCTATACTGAATATCTATAATAGATGTATCATAATGGATGCCCCCCCCCCCCCCTCCCCCCACCCACCTGGAACGGGTGTACCACCTCCAGTGTGACGGTCTGGGCCACCCTGCCCTGACAGAGGCCAGCCTCGGTGGCCTCCGAGTAGCGGGCGGCCAGCTGCAGCTGTCCGCCGGCCGCCGTCAGACACTGGACGCCCAGCAGCTGGCAGCAGCTGGCCAGCGGCTGCACCGAGCCACACGCCAGCTCCAGCGGCTCCGACAGTGGCTGGCACAGCTCGCCGTGCACCACGAACGCTGCGGCGGGGAGCACGTGCGGCATGGGTCACCGCTGGGACGGGGGGCGCCCCACGCAATACTGGCACCCACATCAAGGGACAAAATTAACAAACACAATCCGAATGACATTTGGTGTGATTCCATGTCGGAAAATGGCATTAGGACAACAACTAAATACAGAGAGAGCTGTTGATAAGCCCGAGCTGATTGTACAAGAAACAAGCCAAACCAGCAGACGTCGACACACTCGACACACCAGGAAGACTCATCCCTGATTGGCATCTCGCTTCCCGCCCTTAACCCCGACAAACTCACTGTTTTTGGCCGTCTCTTCATCTGCTCCCACCAGGCTGACTTCGAGCACGAGGTCGGTGACCTCTGAACCGAGGTCGTCGCAGGTCAGACTGACCTCCAGCTGGTAGACCTCTCCGACGAGCGCCGGCGCCCGGTGGTCGGCAGCCAGGGTGAGCCGGGCCGGCCGCGGCACCACGGTGGCGCACAGGCCGCCCAGCTGCGAGCAGGGCGCGCCCACCGGCAGACTGGCGGTACCGGACGGTCAGGGAGCCGGACGGCACGCTGACACGGACCCGCAGGCCACAACAGATCACAGACAATCGCGGCACACCAGATTTGACCGGGCATTAGCAGGTGCGGATATGTCGCCGGATGTGTAACCTACTTAATTTTCGGGGCTTTGATAGTTCAGGGACCCTGATACGGTATCTGCCCTTACCAGCTACCAATTCCCATCAGCCAACAAACTGGCCATCCCACCCTCCGAGACCGCCACCTCGGCCACATCGACAACCACCCCGGTCCCGCTAACCCGCACATGTTCTGTCACCCCAGTCGCACTGACCCGAACATGCTCTGGTGCAGCTGCTCGTCCCCGAGGCTGATCTTCCACTCGAGTCTGAGCTGGAGACAGCCGGGCGCGGCCAGCTCCAGCGCCACCGTCTCCAGCCACACGACCGACCCGAGCTCCTCCAGGCGAGCGGGCACCTCCAGTGTGAGTTCCCTCTGCTGGCCAGCAGACAGCGGGCCGCCGGCGTCCGTCTGCGCCGCGCGGCCCGACACGGTGACGCGCGCCGTCTGCAGCGGCAGCGGCGCCGCGCTCAGGTTGGTCAGCCGCAGACGCACCGCCAGCGGCCGGCCCTGCTGGAAGCGGGCTGCGCCGAACGCCGCCACACAGGACACCAGCGCGTCGCGACACGGCAGCTCCAGCAGCACCGGCTCCTCGGCGGCGGTCAGCGCGGCCGGCCAGCCGGCGGCGGACGCGCAGCCCGGCTCCGGCTCTGGCGGCTGACGCTGCCGACACACACACACACAGGCACACAGACACAGGTGGCGGTCAGCATGGCTCACACGAGCGGCGGGGTGAGTACTGAGCAGTGAAGGGCACAGTGACGGCTATAGGTCAACCGGCTCGATGGAAAGTTCGTAAAGGGTGGGAAGCGAGATGATTTGACCAACTCGACGTGGTCACTCACAAGCCTGTGTTTATGTTGCCAGCTGATTGAATCGGGAAAAGAAGGTCCAAATGAGCTCTGATCGAAGTAAACCCAGAGACGGAGTGAAGCACACGGACAGTACTCTCCACCCCCTCCTCAGGCGCACATCAGCACCAGGAGCGGAGACAGCCTGCCGCGCCGCACCACCCCGGCCACTCACTGCGATGAGCGGAGGCAGCCTGCCGCCCCGCACCACCCCAGCCCGCCGTCACCACCCCAGCCACTCACTGCGATGAGCGGAGGCAGCCTGCCGCCCCGCACCACCCCAGCCCGCCGTCACCACCCCAGCCACTCACTGCGATGAGCGGAGGCAGCCTGCCACACCGCACCAACCCAGCCCGCCGCACCACCCCGGCCACTCACTGTGATGACGCGGTGCAGGTTGGCGTCCAGCCGGGCGCGCTCCTCCTGAGACGTGGGCACGGCGGCGGAGAGCATCGCGGCGCTCATGGCCAGGTACGGCGCCAGCTGACAGCTCAGGTAGGCGCTGCGCAGGCCGAGGGAGGCCACCTGCACCACCAGCGGCCACCAGCGCTCCGAGCGGTACAGCAGCAGCACCTTACCCAGCAAACTGCCGGGCATACACCGATCAGACGGGCTGCAGTTTGATGATCCACCAGTCACCGCTGCAGTGATAATACGGCCAGACAAACAGGCTAAGACGAGAATCATATCACCTGGTGATAATACGGCCAGACAAACAGGCTAAGACGAGAATCATATCACCTGGTGATAATACGGCCAGACAAACAGGCTAAGACGAGAATCATATCACCTGGTGATAATACGGCGAGACAAACAGGCTAAGACGAGAATCATATCACCTGGTGATAATACGGCGAGACAACAGGCTAAGACGAGAATCATATCACCTGGTGATAATACGGCGAGACAAACAGGCTAAGACGATAATCATATCACCTAGTGGTAATACGGCGACAAACAGGCTAAGACGAGAATCATATCACCTGGTGATAATACGGCGACAAACAGGCTAAGACGAGAATCATATCACCTAGTGATAATACGGCCAGACAAACAGGCTAAGACGATAATCATATCACCTGGTGATAATACGGCGAGACAAACAGGCTAAGACGAGAATCATATCACCTAGTGATAATACGGCCAGACAAACAGGCTAAGACGAGAATCATATCACCTGGTGATAATACGGCGAGACAAACAGGCTAAGACGAGAATCATATCACCTAGTGATAATACGGCGAGACAAACAGGCTAAGACGATAATCATATCACCTAGTGGTAATACGGCGACAAACAGGCTAAGACGAGAATCATATCACCTGGTGATAATACGGCGACAAACAGGCTAAGACGAGAATCATATCACCTAGTGATAATACGGCGACAAACAGGCTAAGACGATAATCATATCACCTAGTGGTAATACGGCGACAAACAGGCTAAGACGAGAATCATATCACCTGGTGATAATACGGCGAGACAAACAGGCTAAGACGAGAATCATATCACCCGGTGATAATACGGCCAGACAAACAGGCTAAGACGAGAATCATATCACCTGGTGATAATACGGCGAGACAAACAGGCTAAGACGAGAATCATATCACCTAGTGATAATACGGCGAGACAAACAGGCTAAGACGATAATCATATCACCTAGTGGTAATACGGCGACAAACAGGCTAAGACGAGAATCATATCACCTGGTGATAATACGGCGACAAACAGGCTAAGACGAGAATCATATCACCTAGTGATAATACGGCGACAAACAGGCTAAGACGAGGCTAAGACGAGAATCATATCACCTGGTGATAATACGGCGTCAAACAGGCTAAGACGAGGCTAAGACGAGAATCATATCACCTGGTGATAATACGGCGAGAGAAACAGGCTAAGACAAGAATCATACCACCTGGTGATAATACGGCGTCAAACAGGCTAAGACGAGGCTAAGACGAGAATCATATCACCTGGTGATAATACGGCGTCAAACAGGCTAAGACGAGGCTAAGACGAGAATCATATCACCTGGTGATAATACCGCGTCAAACAGGCTAAGACGAGGCTAAGACGAGGCTAAGACGAGGCCAAGACGAGGCCAAGACGAGGCCAAGACGAGGCCAAGACGAGGCTAAGACGAGAATCACATTACCTGGTGATAATACGGCGTCAAACAGGCTAAGACGAGGCTAAGACGAGAATCATATCACCTGGTGATAATACGGCGACAAACAGGCTAAGACGAGAATCATATCACCTAGTGATAATACGACGAGACAAACAGGCTAAGACGATACTCATATCACATGTTAAACGAATGCACCCAAGAAACAAACTGGCGTTGATGATTTACACTTAACACACATTGCAATATTTTTAGGACAGTCAGAGAGAAACAAACTTGCATGGCCCATTAATGCCAACTGGTCGCAAGAATGCCTGAACAACAGAGCTCCAAAACATCAGAGAGGCTGCAGCTCACATGACTGCCTTGTCGTGATCGCCGCTGAGCGCGTACTCCTCGGCCATCTGGACCATGAGGCGCTCCTTCATCCGCGGACAGTGGTACTTCTTGAAGTGAGAGATGGCGCAGCTCAGCAGCGGGATCACCAGGTTGTGGTGGTTCACGCCCCGCTCACACAGCTGGATTGCCTGCACGGAGAGACATGCCATCGGTTAAATTACAGGACGCACAGGTTTATCATTCTCAATAAACGCACTCTTACTTAGACGTGGACACATTCAGATGCTTTGCAGACGGGACATACACAATACAAAACATCTTCAGGAAAGAACATCCAAACACTGTCCCAGAGGTGTGAACCACCACCCAACACAATCTGCCACACAAAGGTATACACCGTATAGAGCATTCCTCGCCGGATGTGCCTGTTCCCCGCCACTGACCAGCACGCCGAGTTTCTCCCGCTCCGTGTCCATCAGCTCCACGTTCCTGCCGGGGGGCCGCCACGGCCGCTGGCCGAAGAACTCCGTCTCCAGACTGGCGGCCAGCGGGTCCGGCGACGGGTACTGCGCAGACTCCTGGACACAACGGCAGGGTATCAGTCATCGATTGCTAGTCGCCACACGACACAGAACCCACTCTGTGCTTTCCGTGCTAGTCTGAAGCGTGCAATATTGGCAGCACGACCCTGATGTGACTGATGTGATTCCGAGTGTCTTATCTGCACCGTGTTAGCTGCTTTAGTGACTCTTAGCCCCATCTCTTGTTTAATCTGTATTGACGTGCCAGGTGAAAAGCCATCATTGATGTGGACCCTCGGTGAAAAAAATGTATCTGTTCTCTGAACGAGCACGCAGGTAATGCACCCGTATCCAACTCGAGAATGCATGCCGAGCTGGCGAAAGGGCACTGAGCTGACAAATCGACGCTTAACCGTCTACTTGCTCGCCCGCTAGCCCCTCGTTATCTGACTGTGCATCCCTGCCTGCTCCCGAATCTCCGTCTCGGCCCCCACTGACCAGCGGCAGCGCGTCGGCAGCCTGGCGCCTCTTCCTGCCGTGCAGCGCCGCCTGGCGCCTCTTCCTGCCGTGCAGCGCCGCCTGCTCGAAGTAGAGGCCCGGGTGTTGAGTCTGGATGGCCGGCAGACCCATCTGGATCGCCTGGTCAAACACCTCACCGAACCACTGGTACCTGGTGGCCAGACGGGACAAGTTCAGGCCGGTCAGCAGAAATCTACCAAACTGGGTCGTATTCTCACCATTGCTCACCGATTCGCAAAGGCGTGTCGCGATACAGACGCAGGATGCAGCGCACACCGGCGCTCAACAGTGCAATACAGGGGCTGACGGGAGCTGACGGCGCTACAGCAGCAGATACTGCTCGCTTGCCGCAGTGCTCGTTATGGTGATGCCGCATTACATCATGCTAGTTAAGACCTCGCACTATATAACGATCAAGAGCTGTAGAACATGGTTCAGCGACAGCCCCTTCACACATGTGCACAGCAAACGTCTGATGGAAGGGGTAGTCATTCCATCTGCATGTTTCCACATCACATATGCACACTGCAGGCTGCTCCTCAGACAGTAGCCCAGCCGTGACCAGCAGACCAGCCGTGAGTAGCAGACGCAGACCAGCCGTGAGTAGCCCAGCCGTGACCAGCAGACCAGCCGTGACCAGCAGACCAGCCGTGACCAGCAGACCAGCCGTGAGTAGCCCAGCCCCGTGACCAGCAGACCAGCCGTGAGTAGACCAGCCCCGTGACCAGCAGACCAGCCGTGAGTAGCCCAGCCCCGTGAACAGCAGACCAGCTGTGAGTAGCCCAGCCCCGTGACCAGCAGACCAGCCGTGAGTAGCCCAGCCCCGTGACCAGCAGACCAGCCGTGACCAGCAGACCAGCCGTGACCAGCAGACCAGCCGTGACCAGCAGACCAGCCGTGACCAGCAGACCAGCCGTGACCAGCAGACCAGCCGTGACCAGCAGACCAGCCGTGACCAGCAGACCAGCCGTGACCAGCAGACCAGCCGTGAGTAGCACAGCCCCGTGACCAGCAGACCAGCCGTGAGTAGCCTAGCCCCGTGACCAGCAGACCATCCGTGAGTAGCCCAGCCGTGACCAGCAGACCAGCCGTGAGTAGACCAGCCCCGTGACCAGCAGACCAGCCGTGAGTAGCCCAGCCCCGTGACCAGCAGACCAGCCGTGAGTAGCCCAGCCCCATGACCAGCAGACCAGCCGTGAGTAGCCCAGCCCCGTGACCAGCAGACCAGCCGTGAGTAGCCCAGCCCCGTGACCAGCAGACCAGCCGTGAGTAGCCCAGCCCCGTGACCAGCAGACCAGCCGTGAGTAGCCCAGCCCCGTGACCAGCAGACCAGCCGTGAGTAGCCCAGCCCCGTGACCAGCAGACCAGCCGTGAGTAGCCCAGCCCCGTGACCAGCAGACCAGCCGTGAGTAGCCCAGCCCCGTGACCAGCAGACCAGCCGTGAGTAGCCCAGCCCCGTGACCAGCAGACCAGCCGTGAGTAGCCCAGCCCCGTGACCAGCAGACCAGCCGTGAGTAGCCCAGCCCCGTGACCAGCAGACCAGCCGTGAGTAGCCCAGTCGTGAGTAGCCCAGCCCCGTGACCAGCAGACCAGCCGTGAGTAGCCCAGCCGTGACCAGCAGACCAGCCGTGAGTAGCCCAGTCGTGACCAGCAGACCAGCCGTGAGTAGCCCAGCCCCGTGACCAGCCGTGAGTAGCCCAGCCGTGAGTAGCCCAGCCGTGAGTAGCCCAGCCGTGAGTAGCCCAGCCGTGAGTAGCCCAGCCGTGAGTAGCCCAGCCGTGAGTAGCCCAGCCGTGACCAGCAGACCAGCCGTGAGTAGCACAGCCCCGTGACCAGCAGACCAGCCGTGAGTAGCCCTGCCGTGAGTAGCCCAGCCGCGACTCACTGCTGCGCCAGCCGTGAGTAGCCCAGCCGTGACTCACTGCTGCGCCAGCCAGCCGCTATGCTCCACGGTCAGCTCGGGCGGGCCGACCCGCGCCCTGAACAGCTCCACGTGCCGCCGGAAGTGGGCGATGGCGTCACGTGGCAGGTTCTGCCGGAACGCCAGCCGGCACACCTTGAAGCTAAGCATGGCGGCCACCACCTTCAGCTCGCAGAGCGTCAGGTCGGTGGTGCGCAGCTCCAGCAGATGTGCGTAGCCCTGTTGGTACGCCCTGCCGGAGGGAGGCGGAGCGGGGGCCGGTGAGACGGGCTCTCAGGGTAGCCTTCTGGAACATTAATTGCATGCATGCAATGTGATTCACTGCTTGCTGTCAATCACCCAAGCCCAGAACATTCAGACCTGGCACCCTATGACCTATCGAACTATATAGTATATTTGACGACTGCAGAGCAGATTCCCAGGCAGGCAAGTTATACCACTTCCTCATCCACCTCCCCCGGCCCCGCCCCCGCTCACTTGTATGCGGTGGCCATGTCCTGTCGGACCTCGCAGAAGAAGCCCAGCTTGAACTGGTGGCGCACGAACAGCGCCTGGTGGTGGCTCTTGCTGAGCAGCTCGCGGTGCGCGCGGATCATCTTCACGCGCTGGTGGTAGTACGTCTGCGCCAGCTCGTAGAAGGCGCTCTCCAGCCTGACACAGCGGCAGCATGACGGCGTGACAGCGGGGCAGTCCCGACGACAGAGTATCAGCCGGGGGGCGTGCAAGGTGGTGTGCGTGGATCCGTCCCGGCGCTAATGTGTAACGAATGGACACGACGGGCGACACAATGTAATTAAATGACACTTCAACTATCCAGTAAATACAGAGGGAAACTTCTCGCTTTGCAATTACAAGAGCTATGACTTGTGATGACATAGTTTCCCAAACAGTCCAAGGTATGGACTTGACAGCGCACGGAATGGAGAGTCGGCCTGGCTGACACCACTGCAGGTGTGGCACATAGCATCCTCCCGAAGCCGGCCATCCCCCCCCCCTCCACCCGCCGCTGCTGCCGTCCGCTCCTGACTAACCTCATGGCGTACTGGTTGAGGTGGTCAGTGACGGGCAGCACCCAGAGCGACTTTGGCGGCAGGTCGCAGGCGGCACACAGGTCGGCGGCCCGTTCGGCCGCCAGCGGGTCGTCTCCGGCCGCCGCCCGCTGCACCAGCACCACGGCCAGCCGCGTCTGCTGCGTCGTCAGCGCCACTCTAGCGGACAAACACAACACTTCAGCCTCAGGCCAGGTGACCGTCCGAAAATGGTAACAGTGATGGGCTGAACATAACTTTGTAAGTAGCAGACAAATTCCTTGGTGACACCAATCGCAAACAAGCTTCCCGCACCGTGAGCTGCAAGTGATACATATCAGCAATCTACCAAACTGAGCTCCTTCAAAACAAAGTTGTAAGCAAGATGGGAATTTTAACATAAGAGCCCAAATCACCTGATGGCTTTGACCCGCGATGAGCATCCGATCTTTTTCTCGTTCCAGGCTGGGTCGCCCCAGTCCAGGTCGAAGAAAATAATGACTACTGCAGGCAGCTCATAAAGGTGCTTCTTCATCCATTTGCGCTTTAAGATGCCTTTAGGGAGAAACCACTCATATGTTGTCCTCTGAAAGAAAAGAAACACTTTTATTTTTTAACATTAAATGTTGACTTTCTTTTTCCAGTGATATGCAATCATTGCATATCACTGGGAAAGGAAAGAAATTGCAATGTCAGAGTATTAGACGACTCTCATTTAACAAGAAAATCGATACAATATTCGCCCGGGATAGTGCACCGGCAATTACAAGCAGTTAATAGGGACAAATGACTTAAACTTTGTCGCCGGATTGACGATACCATGACAATGTCGTCGACATTATGCCATCAACCCGTCAATATGGTGTTTATACAATGCAGATGAATTACCCACCTTTGGCTTAGCTGGCGGAAACTCCTTGTCACCAGCTATGATAGAATAATGAATACCATGTGTGTCTACTTTCCTACTTGATGTAAATGCATCCACAATATTTTTATGGGTTTCCACATTCTTTGGGTCCAATCCAACAAAGCCAACATTTGCTTGAGGCACTTGCTTCAGTTCTTCAGGTAGATCAAGACTGCTGAGGTAGGACTCAATATTTTCTGTTGAGAGTGCCATCCTAATGGGTTAAAGAAGTAGCGTATCCTGAAATGGAACAGATGTCAGCTTTTCTTAGAACTTCTAACACAGGGGTTATATAAGAATGTTTAAAATAGATAAAACAATCGCTGAACCAGTATGCACTTCATAAAATAAGCATTGCATTGTATAACATAATTGTGCTGTCCAGGATTCACAAATATGGCCAATGAGGCATCAGTATTTAAGAAGCAAAAATTATGCTATGTCAGAATCCGATTCAATATAAAATACTTAGCTCTGTTAATATTAACACGCGCACTGCCGGGGAGGGGGGTGATTCACCCTCCCCTACCCCTCACCTCCCCTCCCCTGTGTCTGTGTGGGGTAAGTGTGGGTGCTGTTGTATCAGCACCCACACTATCTCAGTTTACAGCCACACTCGATTCACACTGGTCCGGTCTCATGTATTCCGTACCATATTGAGGAAGCACATCAACGAATCAGAGCTTGACGAGAGCGGGACCCCAGGCCATGTGGCCTTCAAATTCCCGATATCGCTAAGGTAAGGTAAGGTAAGTTATTAGCTGGAATGCTAGAAGACTGGTTACTTCAATAAAGGCATCCAATATTTGTCAAAATATCTTTATGAAAATAAGATACAATGGAGAACAGGGTTTGACCAAAGGTATGATCCATTATCCAAAGAATGGTGAGGTGAGGTTCACACTGGACATGGGAGGTTTATACTCTTGAGCTAAATACTGATTTACATCTTACAGCGATGTTGCTGCAACTGGCAGCAACAGGGTTGAGAACAATCAATCTGCTTCAACTTCTACTTGCCACCAACAGTAGGTACCATGATACATCACTAGAACCCCGTCATCTTTTTAACCCTCGCCCTACGGGAGTTTTTTTTCACCTTCGCCCTACGGGGGGGGGGGGGGCTGACAGCTCCCCCTGTTAACTTCCAAACCAAGCAACTTAGAGCAATGCGGTAAGAACCAGCATGTTGCCTGTCATGAGAGAAATCTAACAGGATGCGATTTTTAGGTTTCAGGTCAACGGATGACTGTCCAGGTCAGGTGAATGACCTCGGATCGACCACGTCCAGAACAGCGATTTTGCTGTTCAGAAATCTCAAAATTAGAAATTGATAAATGTAAATAAAAAGGCATGTTCCTAGACCAGTTTTGTCTCAGAAATACAGAAAATGTAATTATTTGTTTGTATCTTGTCAACAAAAATAAAAAAGTTATTAAAAAATGATGTCATGAGTTTCTTACACTTAGGGAGCCATCACTCAGCCAAAAATAGAGATATTGCTTTGAAATTTGGTTTGGTTATTGTCCATACTCAGTTTTCTCATATATATTCCGGTTTTTCTAACATCTTTGAAAATTGTGATTTTGTGATTCCAAAAAAAGTTGTTTATTTTATTTTAGGGATCAAAAACCCAAAATTTTAGAAATCCGAGATTGCCATTTTAAAGAGAATGCCATTTTGTATATTCGGTGAATTGCGTTTGCTATTTGTTTCAAAACTCTGTTTTCTACGATTTTTCAAATATTTATCGTTCTTCCACCAACATGAGGTCATCAAAACACGATTATCTCCCAACCGTTTAACCAATTTCAATTTAAAAAAAATACAGCATACGTATAATTGTTGTAAACTCAGCTACCGAAAATTTCATTAAGATGCGCGTCATGCGTAAAAAGTTATTCAAGAAAAACCTCAGGGGGGGGGGGGCTGTCAGGACGAGGGTTAAAGGGACTATATCCCACCTTAACAATACATTTGAATTGAGATAGCCATGTTGATGGTTTGACATTTAAATTAAGTATGGTAGCAGTTAAAACAACCACAATGATCTAAGCAAAAAGATATTCGAGTTTGCTTTTGACATCTGTAAAAAATAAGGCCCATGTGTATTTGAATAGGGCCTCTAAACCGACAGCGTTGTCTCTCTTTACCCAACTGGTAATGATAGTCAACTTGTTTTAAGATGAACCTTGGAGATATTTGCTACGTTTAAATGGTTTGGTAATTGGTTTGTTTTGTATTCAAAGTGCCATAATTGTCTCAAAATAATTGTGCCCATACTTTGGCAGCATAAAGGATTTCTGTGTAGCTCTCTAAGAGCTCAATATGTCATCAACCCAAATATTAAAACTTAACTTTTTATGAAATTGAGCACTGTTTGCAGGAAACAAATGTCATAAGCGTGTTTGGAAGCAATTACTTCATATTTTTCACCACAAGCGGCATACATTTGACAACTTTTGGGAAGGTGGGACAGTCCCTTCAAGGTTCACAAGCTTACAGTGACCAGCAGTAATAATTTATAAGTGAGGTCAGCCTTTGATTCAACATCAAGTTGATGGTTAAACAACTGGAGTGATCTACAAGTTTAAGTGGTCTCCTCACAAACTGTGAACACCTTCAAGGCTGACAAGGTAGATATAAATCAGAAGGCCTACCAGAATGCAAGAAATTCAGTTAAGAAAAAGGTCAGAGGAGCTAAAAGGGCAAAGGAACTTGATTTAGCTAGACATTGTAATGCAGATAGTAAGAAGTTCTTCAGTTTTTATAAGTTCAGTACAGTTTCCAAAAATATAGGTCCATTTAAGGTAGATGATGTGTTAGTTAGCAAGGACAGTGAAATGGTTGAAGTGCTTAATGATCAGTTTCAATCTGTCTTTACTGTTGAGGACCAGAGTAGTATTGCAGCACTTCAGCCTGAGCTAGAGACAGAGGAGACTATAGGAGAGCTAGGTGGCATAAGTAGTGAACTTGTTCTAGAATATCTAAAGAAAGTAAGGCCTAACAAGGCAGAAGGATCTGATGAAATCCATGCTAGACTTTTAAGAGAATCTGAAAGGGAGTTGTCAGTTCCATTAGCCATAATATTTTCTAAACCACTCGCAGATAGTAAAATTCCACTTGATTGGAAAAGAGCAAATGTTGTTCCTATTCATAAAAAGGGAGATAGAAGTAAAGAGGAAAACTATAGACCGGTTAGTCTGACCTCATTAGTCTGCAAGGTGCTTGAATCAATCATCAAAGATAAGATTGTTGAATTCTTGGAGAAAAATGAACTCATCAAGGATACACAGTCCGGCTACTGATCATCGTGGCCTGTCCAGCGCCAAACCCGTGGGTCAAGCGCCAGTCCGCCACAAATCGCCCGGCTCATCAACATTCGCCGGATGTTCGTCTCTGCCGCGGCGTCCTGTCTCGCCCGGTGCCTCGTCCAAGGGAGTCCTACAGCGTGGGCGCGGCATACTGTGACGTCACACCGACCCAGACTCGGTCACTGCGTCCACGTGTACCCGCGATCAGCCAATCGCAGCCAGCCGGCGCCCTGCTGTTCCTGGAACTCGACCTTGACCGGGCGGGCAGCGCTGAGCAGCCACCGACGCGGAATTCCCACCCGGATCATGACGTCACGCTCGCCCGGGGCAGGCCGCTGCGGCCCCAGTTCACTGGGGTCAGCCAGCTACTGCCCGGCGGCGATCGGACCTTCCCAGACAGTGACCCGCGCGGAGCGTGCTGCGGGGACCGGCCTCCGGAGCGGAATTCCCGGCGTGCTGATCGTGACGTCACGGCCGCCCCGGCCCCAGGTCGCCGCAGTCAGCGGGTCGGGTGCCGCTGCCCGTGCACCGGAGACACCACCTGACCGGGTGGATGCCACCGCGCCCCGTGCGAAGAGAGACCGTCCGACCCACCGCGGGAGACGCTCCCACGAGCGCAAGCGAGGTCCCAGACGTCGCCGGGGGATGTGGACCGGTGCTGCCGGTCCCCGAGAGCTCAAGCTGTGCGCCTTAAATGTTCAATCGCTAAAGCCGAAAACTGTTGAACTCCGTAATGAAATCGATCGCTTTGCTTACGATTTTGTTGTATTGTCCGAAACCTGGCTTAAACCCTGTACACCAAATCGGTTACTAGCATTCCCGGGCTATGCTATTAAGCGCTGTGATCGACCTTGGCCTCCACGAGGCTACGGAGGTGTGGCTGTCTTGTATCGCGAGAAGTTCGAGCATAAGCCAATCAAGATCCCTGCGCGAGATAGCGCCCTGTCAAAACTCGAATCACTTTGGAGTCTTTTCAAATGGGACAAAAATCGTGTCATCATAGCATCGCTGTACCGACCGCCGCGCCACACTGTAGCCGCCCTTCAGGCCGACTTTGATTCCTTAGAGTTACAATACCAGCACGTAGTAATGCAATACCCCGACTGCCCTATTGTTCTTGTCGGCGATCTAAACTGTGACCTGCTTGCGGTTACCGCTCCGTCTAAACAGTGTTTGCAGGAGTTTGTTTCCAAGTACTCGTTGAACCAATCGATCACCTCCGCGACTTTCACTTCAGGCTCTTTACTTGATGTGCTGATATCCAACCGTGTTTTAGGATCTGCAGGTACCCGTTTCTGTCATTTTAGCCCTCATCGTTTTGTCCGTGCTGTTCTGAATGTGCCTCGCCCGCGTTTTAAGCCAAGTGTCATTACGTGTAGGTCCTTCAGACGGTTTGATCTCGTAGGTTTTGAAGATGCGCTTATGGCAACCGACTGGTCTCCTGTATTTTCTGCCGCAAATGTCGCTGATGCCTGGTCCGCCTTTCTCGAGGGAATGACCCCTATTGTCTCATGCTATGCACCAGTGAAGTCCTTTACTGTACGTAACCCGACCGCCCCTCCGATGTCCGACAGTACCCGTATTTTGATTATGCAGCGAGCCATAGCTCTGAGAGTGTATGGTCATGGCTCAGATCAGTACCGCTCAGCAAATCGCCTTGCTAGAGCTGCGTTCAGGGCTGACAAGCGCCGGTACGTGGGCGACCGCATTCTCGAGCAGAGGAGAGCTAGTTGCTGGAAATCCGCCCGAGACTTATTGGGTAGCAAGAGGTCGAATGCCCAGGTGTTACCATCTACCTTGCATGACGACATGAACGCATTTTTTGTTAATGTCGGTCCGACCGTGGCGGCCGAGCTGGAGGCGCAAGGTCCACCTCCCTCTCTCCCCACTCGTTTGCCGAGAGTGGGAGCTTGTTACTTTTCACTGCATCCAATCAGTATGAGTGCCCTACACCGCATCGTCTTTAGTATGCGGAACTCCCAGGCTCGTGGTGCTGACGGCCTCTGCATCCGTATCCTGAAGCTCGCCTTCAATTCCATCGGCCACGTCCTTCTCTTCCTCATCAACTCCTGCATCACGACCAACGACGTGCCTACCTCCTGGAAACACTCCCTTGTGTATCCAATCCATAAATCCGGCAATCCTTCTGATCCTTCCAACTTCCGCCCAATTTCAATACTTCCGGTCATAGCCAAAATAGTGGAGCGGGCGGTGCAACGCCAGCTCTACTATTACCTTTCATCCAACCATCTCCTTGCTCCTACCCAGCACGGTTTCCGCCCACGGCACTCTACGGAGACGGCGCTCACTTGTATCACTGACCACATGCTCTCGGCTGTCGACTCTGGTAAAATTGCTTTGCTTTGTTTGATTGACTTAAGCAAATGTTTTGACGTCATTCACCATGGAAAACTGTTAGTCAAACTTCAGGCTCTCGGCATAGACACTTTGTGGTTCCAAAATTACTTGCACGGTCACACTCATAGTGTTAGCTTCCCTGGCTCTGATGGCAAGATTGTAACGTCCACTCCGCGTGATATAAATCAAGGGGTCTTTCAGGGCTCATCGCTCGGACCCATTCTCTTCAGCGCGTTTGCAAATGACTTGAGTCTTCATGCGGCTGATGCGATTGTGGTGCAATATGCCGATGATACTCAAGTCATGATTTCGGAACCAAAATCTTGTATGCCAGCGCTTATCGCCCGCATGGAGTCGGCTCTCGCTTCTCTTGGGGGACTACTTTCATTGCAATGGGCTTAAAGTTAACGTAAGGAAGTTCGAACTCCTTACCATCGGATCACGACAAAATTTGCGCTCACTTCCTCAGTTTACTATCAAGTTCCGTGACACTTATCTGGTACCTCACTCAGAGGCACGCAACTTGGGTGCCATTTTTGATCAGCACCTCACCTGGGACGCTCATGTGTCAGCCCTCTGCCGTAAGTGCTGCGGTATCCTTGTCAGTCTATCCCATATCCGTCACTACCTCCCGTCACAAATACTTCCCGAAATCGTCACCGCCCTAGTGTTCTCTCACATTCGTTACTGTTTGGTCGTGTACGGAAACGGCTCTGCCAAAAACCTGCATCGCATTCTAAAACTCATCAACTTTGCAGCGCGAGTCGTTTCCGGAAAACGCAAGTTTGACCACATTTCGGAGGTGCGGGAAGCACTGGGGTGGCTCGATGCTCCCGACCTCTTCCTTTATCAAACCCTCTGTCTTCTCCACAAAGTCCGCAGCACCGCTGAGCCGGAGAGTCTCGCCGGTCTATTTTCTCACAACTGTGAGAGACCGGCGCACTCTCGAACGACCCGACAGGACCACCACCTATCTCTTCCTCGGGTCAGGACAGAGGCCGGAAAGAGGCGCTTTGCCTACCGCGCTGCGCGCAATATGAACGGTCTGCCACGCGACTTCGAGTGCATGTCTGCTGGCAAGTTCATGAGAGAGCTGAAGCGTAGCCTGGAGCCAGGGCGCCATACCTGATGTGACATGCGAGGTGCACTGAGTTTTATGCGTGTGTGGAAGTGTGAAAGTGCATGCTGATGTGTTTTGTATTGTACCCTGTGTAACCTGCCAACATGACAAACAACTGTAAAAACCTCATTCGTGTGGATAGTTCATGCTTTAATACATACAATACACAGCATGGCTTTAGGAAGGGCCGTTCTTGTTTAACTAATCTTCTGGAGTTTTTGGATGTTGCAACAGATAGCTTTGATCAGGGTAAACAGCTAGATGTAGCTTTTCTTGATTTCAGTAAAGCATTTGACAAAGTCCCCCATACAAGACTGGGGTTGCAACTTAAAATTCATGGGATCAGGGGCAAGATTCTGGATTGGATAGAAACGTGGCTTTCAGGACGCCAGCAAAGGGTTATATTGAATGGGTGCCAATCACAATGGAAGGAGGTTCTCAGTGGGGTTCCACAGGGCTCAGTCCTGGGCCCATTGCTTTTTATAATATTTGTGAATGCAATTGAGAACAGTATAGACAGCAAAGTCTTGAAATTTGCAGACGATCTAAAAGTTGTCAGGATTATTAGAGGAAAACATGATCAGGATGTTTTTCAATCAGATCTGGACAAGCTAGTTGAGTGGTCTGAAGCATGGCAGATGAAATTCAATTTGAGTAAATGTAAGATTATGCATGCTGGACGGGTTAGCAGTAAACATAGGTATGAAATGGGTGGGCAGAAAATGGAGCAGATTGAAAAGGAAAGAGATTTAGGTGTCGTGGTAAACAATAGACTATCAGCGTCAGACCAGGTTGTAGAAGCTAGGAAAAAGGCACTTAGAATGCTAGGGGCCATTAACAGAAATGTTTCCTACAAGAGTGAAAAGGTAATAACAAAACTGTATTGTGCATACGTTAGACCACATTTGGAGTATTGTGTACAAGCCTGGTCTCCAACATATGAGAAAGATTGCTGGTTGTTAGAAAGAGTTCAAAAAAGGGCAACAAAAATGGTTAATTGTCTTGGTAGTTTACCTTATGAAGATAGATTAAAGAAATTGGGTATGTTTTCACTTAGATATAGAAGGCTAAGAGGAGATCTAATTGAAGTCTTCAAATTTGTAAATAGTCAGCATTCTGGATATTTAAAGGGTATGTTTGAGTTCAATAGGGAAAATCGAGGTAGAGGTCATCAGCATAAACTCATTATGAAACAAAGTAGGACTAGGCTACGACAGTCATTTTTCAGTAGAAGGGTTGTAGGACATTGGAATATGCTACCAGGGGATGTCGCTGATGCAGTGACATTTGCTTCCTTCAAAATTAGATTAGATAAATACTTTACAGAGAAGGGATTAGTTCATAAATACTTGTGGCATTAGCCTTCTTTTATGCAGGTAGAGTAAGGTGATTTGAAGGGGCGAGACTGGTGGAGGGGAGGGGGGGTGCAACCTCGGATGGGCCCAAGAGGCTCTTTGTTGCACTTTTCTTTTATGTCTGTCTTTTTATGTCTAAGGTGGCAATGGACTCATCCAAAACAATCATATCAGACCTCAACAGAAGATACAGCACAAACTCCCTATTAATTGATCCCAATCCTCCAGGAATCTCTCATCTTGGTTTCTTAATTCTTTCACTAGATTGTAAAGTTATCAGACAAGATGAATGCCATATCCCTTTGTCCCAAGCCTTGAAGGGCCAAAACAGAGTGTCTGCAGACTCTTAGCAGAGGGCCCATTCTGGCAAGGTGGTCATCAGAAGCCATTTTTTTTTTTATTGAGCTGTGGCTCAATTTGTCAAGATCGATGGGTAAGTTCAACTCAACCTCAATAGAATAGACGTTTAACAACTTCAATATACAAATCAGACCTTGGAAAGCTGCACTTCACTTTTTACTGATAGTAATAAATGAAAAACAGTTTAGAAATATAGGAATTACAAAGAAAATTTAGGCACCTACCATATCAGGAACGCCTGAGAAGACTTAATATCCCAAGTATGGAAGATCGAGTCAAGCGAGGTGACCTAATCGAGACGTATAAAATTTTGACTGGAAAAGTTGCTGTTGATCCCGACCACTTTTTCGAAAAGAACCAAGACGACAGAACCCGAGGACACCATCTCAAGCTCAAGAAGAGAAGATCAACCAACCAACTACGAGCCAAGTTCTTTGCCAACAGGGTAGTGACACCCTGGAATGAGCTACCAGAAGAGGTTGTGTCAGCAATATCCACCATCAGCTTCAAAAACCAGCTTGACCGACATCTGGCTACAATGGAATAACCTTCACTGATCATGACTATCCTATGATATGCCAAGATGTGGGCATTGAATAGACCCTGTCTAAACCCAGCCCACAACCTAAACCTAAACCTAAACCTAGTCATTAGAGGCTGTAACCAAGGCCCTATAACAACGCTGTAACGGTGGGCCGCGTCAGGGGGGTGTCATCCCTATCTCCGTAACGTGTCCACTTATACTTATGACGTCACCCCAGTAGTCAATTCTGGCGCATGTCTGCGATCGGTTAAAACGGGTTTTCGCAAATAACTTTTTTGAAAAATGTAGATACAGCAATGATTTTGATGTCATCGTGTTCGCCTCGTCAGAACTCGTCGATTCATACCAATTGCATGTGGTTTAGATCAAATCAAAAGTTCATCGAAGGGGCGGGGCTTAGAGCCTCAGCTGGTGACCGCCGAACCGCAGGGTGACCGTGAACAAGGCCCTGACCTTTGATGACCTCTAGTGACCTCAATATTGACCTGAGCCTAAAATGATTCAAAGATGTCGATTCGTCTTGCTTTGAGCTTTCCAACGCTGTCTTTCTCTTTTTCGTAACCTTTTTACTTTTCGAGCTAGACGGTATTGATTTCTCCCAAAATAGCATTAACTGCAATAGCGGAAGAGGCCGGTGCATACACATGACGTCACGTTCTGACGTCATGATCACCTAGAATCGCCGGATGACTCTACCTCCTATATATGGCCTTGGGCCGCGTATACAGCACAATCTCACGGTCATAGAATCTCAAATTGAAATAATCAGTGAATGTATTTATACCGTGGGTCGGTGTCATTTGTCATTGCCATCTGATCTCGTCACCACGTTTGTTTAGTCCCGTGATGTCATCGCTTTTAGTCAATGGGAAGGACAGATATACGTCTTTCCCTTCGTCTTGGGCATGCACGGTTGTGTTATTGATGAATATAAACGCACTAATCTATCACATTAAATCATGTTCATCACTTTCTCACGGAATATTCTCAAATAACATTTCAATTATTATTTGAGTCCCACGGTCCGATAGCCATGTGCTCATGACGTCACGACATTCACTTCCCGGGCAGGACTGATCCACGATACCAAGAGACCTGTACAAGTGTCGCATGTGCGTCATTTCTTGCATAGAGGGATCTGGGGGCTTGCACTACAAGCTGAAGATTTGCAGCAGTTTGCCGCCAGGGACCGCTAGTGAGCCAGGGTGTTATGACGTCGTAACTCGCAAGCAAATGGTACCAGTTCAATATTTAGCACTAAATTTGTATTTATTTATAAATAAATAAATACATGTTTAGCGGTACCAATTGCTTGCGACGTCATAACACCCTGGCTCACTAGCGGTCCCTGGTGGCCAACTGCTGCGAACACTCCAGCTCTTAGGGCAAGCCGCTCTGGGCATCGTGGGACATCCCCAGCAAGCTATGTGCATACGGTTCATACTTCATGAGCCTATTATTTTTATCTTCCGTGTTAAGGTAAGCATCAACACTCTCTTCTGATACCAGCGAGAGGTGGTGCCTGGCATAGTTTTGTTTGGTATTTCATGCGGCCGTGTCCCCATCACCATGGTCTTGCACGTGCCACGTGCACTCTAGGTAACGTCTCTTTGACCGTGCACGTGCACCAAAGATAACATATTGCCACATAAAGAAGCTGAGACCTTAAAATGGATAATATTTGTTTTGTGCCATGTGCAACATGGATTAAGAGAGGAGTGTGCAAGCAAAAGCCAGATAAGGTTGAACTCACTAAAGAGGATTTAACCCAAATTATTGAAGAAACCAGAGGAAAACTCAGGGATGTGCAAATGGCACAGTCTGCTGATGATGCCGAAGAAGATGATAATGACAATGAGGATGGAGAAAATGTTGATGTTGCTGAAACAGAGGATGCAGATGAAGCTCAGCCATCTAATGGAGATGCATATGACATGGAGCACTATGATGATGAAGAAGAAGAGGGTGACCAGAATGTGCTGGCACTTGGTCAGATGGCAGAGTTTGCCAGTAATGCTGATGACCCATATGTGACACGCCCAGATGATGATGAGTCAGACAGTGAGGCTGAGGACCTTGAGGTGAGGCCAGATGAGAACCTCATAGTCACTGGTCTGGTCGATGGAGACGCCAGCACACTAGTTTTCCATGTGTTTAATGAAGATGAGGGTTCAATGTATGTTCATCATGACATTCTGTTGTCATCTTATCCCATTTGTGTGGAATGGCTGAACTATGACCCAGAACAGGCCACACCAGGAAACCTGGTGGCAGTGGGCTCCATGTCACCAGTCATTGAGGTGTGGGACGTGGACGTCATCAACAGCTTTGAGCCAGTTTTCAAGCTAGGCAAGCGGGGAAAGAAGAAGAACAAACTGGGCTTGGGGCACACAGATGCTGTGCTCAGTCTGGCCTGGAACCGACACATTGGTCACGTGATGGCCAGCGGCTCAGCAGACCATTCTGTGCTGCTCTGGGATCTGGAGACTCAGAAGAAGGCGTCATCACTGCGCTGCAGAGAGAAGGTGCAGAGCGTTGGATGGCATCCTGCAGAGATGAACCAACTGCTGTCTGCAGATTGCGCCGGCGATGTGAGGGTGTGGGAGTGCCACACAGAGGACAGCAAACGGTGGAAGCTGTCCGGGGAGGTGGAGTGCGCTGTGTGGGACCACTTTAACCCCACTGGAGTCCTGGCCTGTACAGACGACGGTCAGCTCCACTACATCGACACGCGCACGGAGAAGACTCTCTGGAGTGTTCAGGCTCACGAGGAAGCCTGCACGAGTCTGGTGCTGAGTCCGGAGGTTCCTGGCTGCCTGGTGACGGTGTCGCCGGATAAAACACTGAAGGTGTGGGACGTCTCGAGTCAGCCGTCGGCGCCGGTCGCGTCGCGCGTCATGAAGCTGGGGGCGCTGCACTGCGTGGCGTTCTGTCCCGACCTGCCCTGGATGCTTTGTATCGGCGGCGACAACAAGGAGAACTCGTTCCGGCTCTGGGACATCCGAGAGAACGTGGAGGTGCGGGAGCGGTTTGGCAGTCGGCCCCTGAGCCGGGTGCTGCCGGAGCCGGACGTCGGCCTGCCCTCGGAGCCCGGCGCGGCCACCATGGAGACGGACTCGGCGGCCGACCAGCTGGGCAGTATGAGCCTGGCGGCCGGCTCCAGTGGCACGGCACCGCCACGAACCGCCTCCGGCAAGAAGCTCAAGAAGAGACACAAAGCCAGGGGCGCCGGGAAATGACTGCGTCCGATGCCGAGCCGTGGTCAGGGTGTGCCGACTCTGTGCTGGAGAACGGTGAAAATGTGATGTATAGCATGGTATAACATATGTCATCTGACCCGTTGCTAATACAATATTATACCTTCGAAAAAATGTGTTTCAGGACTTATGTCAGGTAACTATTCATTCTTCCTTCCATAGTAGTTTCTTGTATTTTCTGTTTAAACGTTTCTATACTCTGCGAACCATCGATGAGCTTAACCTTTGCGAACCCTCCGCATCCCTGTCAGTATTTATGCACCAATAGGAACGCATTCACGCCGTACACACCAATAGGAACGCATTCACGCCGTACACACCAATAGGAACGCATTCACGCCGTACACACCAATAGGAACGCATTCACGCCGTACACACCAATAGGAACGCATTCACGCCGTACAGTTCGATAGCCGTCATTCGCTGTTTGAAGATCTGCTTCACCCAAATTGCCGCTGCCAGGAGATGACGAAAGTCGTCACGTCGATAATAGTAATTCACTTGTATATTTGCTCCTTCACCTTTCAGCAGAACGTACATAGTACATGTGAGAGCTATGTTAAAGGCAAACCAGCACAATGAAGATGGCGCTCTGGACGATGCAGACAAAGCGCCCTTGTCACTTTATGAGCTCTTACACATCGTTCTCGACTTACTGCACAGATAGACGCGGAAGAGGGACAGACGTGGCGTGCCATTTTACAAACTAGCGGCTGGCGATGGATGATAAACGTTACACTCGCGTTATCAAGCATTTGGTGTTTGCATATTTAGTACCCTACAAGCAATTAGCCAAGTACTTGTTTTCTGACGACATCCATGTCATCAAGCATGTGTTCAAGTCGCAACATTCGTCTTTTTCCAATAAAATCGCGTCATCAGATCGCGTTCCTAGGGTGTTCGCAGTCAGACACGCAGCACGCCATGCCGTGGGAGGGAGCAGATAGGACGGGGGACGAGCCCGTCAGACGGACTCCCGGAGGAACAGCAGCCGGGGGCGGGGCGGGCCGGGCCGCCACTCATCACAGGCGGGCTACCGTCGGTCCGGGCGGAGCGGCGCAGGGGCCGCTACGGCGCCGGGTTACGGAACTTGGCCAGTCGGCGGCGGTACTGCTCGATCTCGGCCAGGTCGGCCACCGGCTGCTGGGGACTCATGGACGACGGCGACGACACCTGCCGAAAACATGCAAACATCTCAACATCACGCCATCAAACCAGCACAATGACACTACACAACACATCATACATGTCATGGTCGGCCGTTCGGGACTGAACAACGATTGTCAGCCGTCAACAGAAACCACAGGACGAGTCGAGCGCAAAATGTCAGAGTCCGTGGTTCGGCGACGTACCGTGGCTCTGGGCGGAGACAGGACCTGCTGCTGTGCCGGCGGCCGGCGCGGCCCGTCCGGTCCCGTTCGCCAGGAGGCCTGCAGCTGGTCCAGGTCGCGGAGCAGGTGCTGGTGCTCGGGCCAGTGACGCATCAGCGCCCGGATCCGCTCGATGTGCACGTCCGGTCGCCGCTCGTCGGTCGGGTCCTTCGGCAGTAGCGGCAGCTCCGCCAGCAGACCTGGTGCAGGCGGAGCGGAGTCACTACTGCACTTCAACTGCACACACACACATACACAAGTACAGCAAATCACAAAAGTAACAACCCCAAGTCCATGATAACTCTCCGACACCAGTGATGATCTTCCCACTCTAATTCTTAGGCTACTTCACCGCCATGGCCATAACAGCTGCAAACTGCCCTGAACAGCCGCTCAATGCTGCGAGCTTCCGCGGCTCGAGTCAGTTCACACCATAAACTTCGGATGTGTCCCACTCAAACCCATCCCGTCCACTCACGCTCGGCGTCCTTCCTCATCTTGAGCTGGGCCTGGCGCCAGGCGCGGTCGCGGTCGGTGGCCGAGGCGGCGGCGCCGGCCGTCTGCTGGCCGCTGCGCAGTCGCTGCGCCTCGATGCCCTTCAGGCCGCGCTCCACGTAGTTCTGGAAGAACTGCGACGACTTGCTGAGGAACGGCTGGATGTCGGCGTCCGGGTTCTGCAGCTTGAAGTCGTACAGCTGCACCAGACCCTGTCGACGGGGACGGGACGGGGACGGACGTGAGCCAGGCGGAGCTACATGCCGGGCAGACAGGACACGAGTCGAGCGAGTCACGCGCCATGGAGCGGCACTCCGGCGAGTTACGGCTCTCATCGGACCACTGCCGAGCCCTCGCCGACTGGAGCGAGTCACGCGCCATGACTGGAGCGAGTCACGCGCCATGACTGGAGCGAGTCACGCGCCATGACTGGAGCGAGTCACGCGCCATGACTGGAGCGAGTCACGCGCCATGACTGGAGCGAGTCACGCACCATGGAGCGACTCCGGGGAGTTGCGTCCCTTATCGGACCACTGCCGAGCCCGTGCCGACTGGACAGGTAACGGAGTAGTGAGGACCACAGGCCGACGGTCGGCTCCGGACTGGCGTTCTGTCACACCACAGCAACTGGGAGTGGAGGGACCCAGAGACGCATCTGTGGAGGGGAGGGACCCAGAGACGCAACGGGAGAGGAGAGGGACCCAGAGACGCAACGGGGGAGTGGAGGGACCCAGAGACGCAACTGGGGAGGGGAGGGGCCCAGAGACGCAACTGGGGAGGGGAGGGACCCAGAGACGCAACTGGGGAGGGGAGGGGCCCAGAGACGCAACTGGGGAGGGGAGGGAGCAAGAAACGCAACTGGGGAGGGGAGGGGCCCAGAAACGCAACTGGGGAGGGGAGGGACCCAGAGACGCAACTGGTGAGGGGAGGGGCCCAGAGACGCAACTAGGGAGGGGAGGGGCCCAGAAACGCAACTGGGGAGGCGAGGTGCCCAGAGACGCAACTGGGGAGGGGAGGGGCCCAGAAACGCAACTGGGGAGGGGAGGGACCCAGAGACGCAACTGGGGAGGGGAGGGGCCCAGATACGCAACTGGGGAGGGGAGGGACCCAGAGACGCAACGGGGGAGTGGAGGGACCCAGCGACGCAACTGGGGAGGGGAGGGGCCCAGCGACGCAACCGGGGAGGGGAGGGGCCCAGAGACGTAACTGAGGAGTGGAGGGGCCCAGAGACGCAACTGGGGAGGGGAGGGGCCCAGAGACGCAACGCTGCCCAGACGTTCATATTGGCGACCCAGAGACGCAACTGGGGAGTGGAGGGACCCAGAGACGCAACTGGGGAGGGGAGGGGCCCAGAGACGCAACGCTGCCCAGACGTTCATATTGGCGACCCAGAGACGCAACTGGGGAGGGGAGCGACCCAGAGACGCAACGGGAGAGGAGAGGGACCCAGAGACGCAACTGGGGAGTGGAGGGGCCCAGAGACGCAACGGGGGAGTGGAGGGACCCAGAGACGCAACTGGGGAGGAGAGGGGCCCAGAGACGCAACTGGGGAGGGGAGGGACCCAGAGACGCAACTGGGGAGGGGAGGGGCCCAGAGACGCAACTGGGGAGGGGAGGGACCCAGAGACGCAACTGGGGAGGGGAGGGGCCAGAAACGCAACTGGGGAGGGGAGGGACCCAGAGACGCAACTGGGGAGGGGAGGGGCCCAGAGACGCAACTGGGGAGGAGCCCAGAAACGCAACTGGGGAGGGGAGGTGCCCAGAGACGCAACTGGGGAGGGGAGGGGCCCAGAAACGCAACTGGGGAGGGGAGGGACCCAGAGACGCAACTGGGGAGGGGAGGGGCCCAGATACGCAACTGGGGAGGGGAGGGACCCAGAGACGCAACGGGGGAGTGGAGGGACCCAGCGACGCAACTGGGGAGGGGAGGGGCCCAGAGACGCAACCGGGGAGGGGAGGGGCCCAGAGACGTAACTGAGGAGTGGAGGGGCCCAGAGACGCAACTGGGGAGGGGCCCAGAGACGCAACGCTGCCCAGACGTTCATATTGGCGACCCAGAGACGCAACTGGGGAGTGGAGGGACCCAGAGACGCAACGGGGGAGGGGAGGGGCCCAGAGACGCAACTGGGGAGGGGAGGGGCCCAGAGACGCAACGCTGCCCAGACGTTCATATTGGCGACCCAGAGACGCAACTGGGGAGGGGAGCGACCCAGAGACGCAACGGGGGAGGGGAGGGGCCCAGAGACGCAACGGGGGAGGGGAGGGACCCAGAGACGCAACTGGGGAGGGGAGGGGAGGGGCCCAGAGACGCAACTGGGGAGGGGAGGGACCCAGAGACGCAACGGGGGAGTGGAGGGACCCAGAGACGCAACTGGGGAGGGGGCCCAGAGACGCAACGCTGCCCAGACGTTCATATTGGCGACCCAGAGACGCAACGGGGGAGGGGAGGGGCCCAGAGACGCAACTGGGGAGTGGAGGGACCCAGATACGCAACTGGGGAGGGGCCCAGGGACGTAACTGGGGAGGGGAGGGACCCAGAGACGCAACTGGGGAGGGGAGGGGCCCAGAGACGTAACTGGGGAGGCGAGGGACCCAGATACGTAACTGGGGAGGGGAGGGGCTCAGAGACGCAACTGGGGAGAGGAGGGGCCCAGAGACACAACTGGGGAGGGGAGGGGCCCAGAGACAACTGGGGAGGGGCCCAGAGACGCAACTGGGGAGGGGAGGGGCCCAGAGACGCAACGCTGCCCAGACGTTCATATTGGCGACCCAGAGACGCAACTGGGGAGGGGAGGGGCCCAGAGACACAACTGGGGAGGGGAGGGGCCCAGACACAACTGGGGAGGGGAGGGGCCCAGAGACGCAACGCTGCCCAGACGTTCATATTGGCAACCCAGAGACGCAACTGGAGAGGGGCCCAGATACGCAACTGGGGAGTGGAGGGGCCCAGAGACGCAACTGGGGAGGGGAGGGGCCCAGAGACGCAACGCTGCCCAGACGTTCATATTGGCGACCCAGAGACACAACTGGGGAATGTGGAGGGGCCCAGAGACGCAACTGGGGAGGGGAGGGACCAAGAGATGCAACTGGGGAGGGAGGGACCCAGATACGCAACTGGGGAGGGGAGGGGCCCAGAGACGCAACTGGGGAGGGGAGGGGCCCAGAGACGTAACTGGGGAGGCGAGGGACCCAGAGACGCAACTGGGGAGGGGAGGGGCCCAGAGACGCAACTGGGGAGGGGAGGGGCCCAGAGACGCAACTGGGGAGGGGAGGGACCCAGAGGCGCAACTGGGGAGGGGAGGGGCCAGAAACGCAACTGGGGAGGGGAGGGACCCAGAGACGCAACTGGGGAGGGGAGTGGCCCAGAGACGCAACTGGGGAGGGGAGGGGCCCAGAGACGCAACTGGGGAGGGGAGGGGCCCAGACACGCAACTGGGGAGGGGAGGGCCCCAGAGACGCAACTGGGGAGGGGAGGGGCCCAGAGACGTAACTGAGGAGTGGAGGGGCCCAGAGACGCAACTGGGGAGGGGAGGGACCCAGAGACACAACGCTGCCCAGACGTTCATATTGGCGACCCAGAAACGCAACTGGGGAGTGGAGGGACCCAGAGACGCAACGGGGAGGGGAGGGACCCAGAGACGCAACTGGGGAGGGGCCCAGAGACGCAACTGGGGAGGGGAGGGACCCATAGACGCAACGGGGGAGTGGAGGGACCCAGAGACGCAACTGGGGAGGGGCCCAGAGACGCAACGCTGTCCGGATGTTCATATTGGCGACGAAACCAAGCAACCCGGACCCAGCACACATCTGTCCAATACCATCGATACGCCTCGGAAGTGTCACACTCTGGCACGACACTCTTCCCGTCTACAGACAATACCGCCCGTTTCCTCCCAGAGAGCCAACTCGACACACCCCGACGTACCTCCTTCGTGTTCTCCTTCGTGCCGATCTTTTTGAAGATGTCTGACAGCTGGTCGTAGGTGGTCTTGGAGAGCTTGCCTCCGCCGGGGGAGGGTGACGGCGAGGCTCCTTCAGGGTGCTGTCGGGTGTCGTCGGTGAGCTTCAGCGTCGGCTCGCCGCCGGTGGTGGTGAGCACCTTCATCAGGTAGGCCCACAGCTCGGTCTTGTCGGCGTTCTCGATCAGGCCGACGTACATGAGCACCTGGTAGCCGAACGTGGTGGCCAGCGAGTGCAGCACCGTCTTGACGGTGCGCAGCGGCGTGTCCGACGCCATAGTCTTCCACCAGCTGGACGGGTGCGCCTGACGGACGGACACAGCGACACAGGCGCCAGCTGTCGTCAGTCTGCTGGACATATTTATATTGATTGCTAGTTTAAAACCCTTGTCTTCATGTCCATACGATACAAATACAACCACATAAAACTGTCTTAACTAGTTTTGACAACAAAAAACACGTTGCCCAATCTACTGTCACTGCCATTGGTCTGACAAAGCCTGCGAAAGGAGTCAGCTGGACGTAGCTGCAGTAATCGCCTCCCGGCGTCCCTCAATCGAGGACGCCCCAGTGAGAGGCGTCTCCTATGCCTGAATTGAGCTCTCCTCCGACTACCCCGCAGCCCCGCAGCCCCGCAGCCCCCCCCCCCCCCCCCCTCCTCCCTTAGCCAATCCGGCACCCACCTCGAGGAACTTGTGTATCTCGAACATGATCTCGTGGAACTCGAGCTGGGAGAGCCACTCGGGCAGGAGCCGGACCACCTTCCAGATGCACTTCATCAGCAGCTCCTGGTACGGCGAGCCGGTCGCGCCCGACGAGACTGAGTCGCGCAGCATCGCCACCAGGGCGCTGCCGCCACACACACACAGACATAACACATTAGTATAACAAATGCAAAAAGTAACATGCATATGTAAGGCAAGTCATCCATGTTTGGATGTTTACCAAATAGTGCTAAGAACAACGCGGAGGTGAGTCGATTGCACAAAAGCCATCATCAGGAAACTGTCAGGTCCTTGTACTCACCAGACGAGGTTGGTGTGGTTGGCCTTCTCCACCACGCGGACGGTGAGTTTGTTGACTGCGGCTAGGATGGCGGCGCCCTCGCCCTGCTTGGAGAGCTTCGGACAGGTGATGATCTGCAGAGAGGCGCCGACCAGCTGCTGCAGCGAGTCGTACGAACACTTCTCCGCCAGAGACGGGTAGTGCAGCAGCTGCGCACCACAACACCAAACGGATCAACGACAGAGCCAGTGACGTCCCCGAAATGTCCCCCTTCGAAAAACACTGGCATCGAAATGTTGTACAAAATGGGCTTACTTGCTAATTCGGAATACCCATTTTCAAGACAAGGCTTTGGCACTGCAGCGAACCATCGCTTCCCGGGATGGACATTATGATTCTCAGGAGCCACCTCCACAGACAGAACTGTCCAGCCGGGACGAGCCGCTTCCTGCGCCGTGCCGCCGGTGCAGGCGCGCCGTCCGTACGTACCGTAGTCAGCAAGGTGGTCACCTCGCGCGACAGCGCCGCCGTCGGCTTTCCGTCCGCCTTGACGGCGGCCAGCAGATGGCGGTACTGGACGGTGGCCGACTCCAGCAGGCGCTCAGTGTGGTCCGCCAGCACCTCCTGCTCCGACGACTTCAGGACGGCCATCAGACGCTCCAGTCTGGCGGACAAATCAGGCCGGGTCAGCACAGCTGCGCGGTCAGGTGGTGCCCGGCTCCAGTCAGAGCGCAGTGTGGGCGGGCAGACCCACCACATGACCGACCACCAGCTGCCTCGGTGTCTCCCTTCAGAGAGTTAATCACACCAGAACGGCTCACAGGATGTCCGAGGCACACACAGCGCGGACAGCGTCCATCGCCACCGCAGCAGAGCGGCTCATCGTCTCCCGGCCTGCTCCGGGGACCGACACTCTGCCTGCAGCCTCCCCTCCTCCGGTACCTACCCGCGCCGGACGGTGACCGGGTCTCGTCTCCCGGCCTGCTCCGGGGACCGACACTCTGCCTGCTGCCTCCCCTCCTGCGGTACCTACCCGCGCCGGACGGTGGCCGGGTCCGGATCCGCCACCTGGCACACCCACTGCTCCAGCTCGGCGGCGTGGTACGCAGACTGAGAGTGCGGTTTGGTCCAGCTGTGCCTGTAACACAGCGGCCGGACGAGTCAAAAGTATGTCTCACAGTTTAGAAGAGCAATACTGCACAGGACAGGAGTGAGCCGAGTGGTGGGCCGAGACACCAGCCATGGAGCTCACTGACCGGCACCACTGCAGAGCAGCAGACGTTGGAACACGGCTCTATGAACACATCCGCTTGCTCTATATGACAAATTAAACCGAGAGTAGAGACGTTAAAACCCAGCAGGGGTGGTATGAAATAAATTACACTCAGTTGTCTACCCTCCACCACACTCGAAAACAGGAGAGAAAAAAACCACGGAGAACAGTCTCCAATGCGGTCCACTATCCAGTCCACACCTAGCAGGCGCGCCCAAGACCTCAAACACCACCGACCACCCATCTGTTTGGCTCACTTGAAGGCGGGCATCACGACCGGCGGCTCGTTGATGATGTCGTCCATCTCCTTCCAGACCTGGCGCCAGTGCGCGCGAAACTCGTCCATGTCGGCCGGCTCGGCGCGTGGGTGCTGATGCATCAGCTGCTCGTGGTACTCGGTGATCTCGTTTCGTGGCCGTTGGCTAGCCGGCAGCTCCTCCGGCTCTGCTGGCGGCGGTGGCGCCGTCGGCAGACCGGAACGCGGCCTGTGGGCGGTACCAGGCGGTGTTAGACGAAGTCTGTCTCACTCAGACAGGGGCGTCAGATAGGCTACATCACCGGGCCTAACACCATCTTACAATAGTACATGGAAAGCGCTCAGTAAGACCTCGCAGGTGCACATGACGTGTCTTCAAATCTTCAAACGTCCAATCCCTATCGTCTGGCAACTTCTGTAAGCCCATACAGCTACTTAGGACTTACACAAATTGCAATGTATAAACTGCCCCCGCCTACCGGTAGCGACGAGCAAAGGTTGTCCAAACTACCGCACTCCACGAGCAGGTACCATCACCATTCCCCGACCAACCAAACCAATCGTCCAGACCGTGCATCCGTCGCGGGTCTGGCCCAAACGCCGTGCACTGAATCTATGTCATCAGGGAATTATCACAAAACTAACCAGTTCTCGCTGCACTGCAGTTAGTCGGGAGTGTGCACTCAAACAGGGAGGGGTCGAGACAGCCTGACTTTGGCCTTGTGTGGCCCGATACAAATGTGAGTAGTGAACAACCACATCAGTCCAAAACCCCAACCAAACCGCCAAAAACGCCAAACGTGTGTATGTCTGGCTGTTTGTAGGTTAAACACACCAGGCAGGTTAACCTGTCTAGCCCGGTATAATATGCGGCACTGTGCCGGGAAAGGCTCCAGGTCCTGCCCACAGTCCTTAAGTAGCGGGATAACTTGGGGGTTGATAACGGGAGCATTAGATGCTGGAAGTTTGAGTGCGTAGGACCGGAATCAGATCTACGGGGAGCCGAACCAGAGGGAGGCACTAGCGGGTCAGTCTATACCGGTCACCTGCCCAGACTGGGCCGACTGGACCAGGGGAGACAGTGCCGGGCCATCGGTCGGGTCGGACCACACGGGGGACGCCCACACCACACCACGTCACACACAGACACACAGACAGACGTGCTGCGGGCAGGCAGCGCCACCTGTCGTCCGCCAGCTGGCGCCACTCGCGCTCGGCCTCGTCAAGAAGATCCTCCACACTGCCCAGGTGACGGCGGCGCAGCGGCGGCGGCGGCGGCGGAGCGCCTACCACGTAGCGGGCGTCGCCGGCGCCGAATGCCGGCGGCCGGACGGAGCGGGCCGCGGAGACAGCAGGAGGAGAGGACACGTACCGCGCGCCGCCGGCGGGAGGTGGGGAGGAGGCGGGCGAGGGATGGCGCGGGACCAGGTGCAGTAGACGCCGCGGGCTCGGCAGGATCGAGTAGCTGGAGTTGCGGCTCAGAGACCTGCGGCCCACACACGGTGGAGACACGGAAGGTCGGCCGTCAGACACGGGAACGACACGGCCGCGCCCACACACAGGATACACACGCACGCACTCAGACACGCACGCACACACGCAGACACGCACGTACGCACGCACGCACGCACGCACGCACGCACGCACGCACGCACGCACGCACGCACGCACGCACGCACGCACGCACACACGCACGCACGTAAACACTCAGGCGCGCGCAAGCTACATTCCCAAAACACAGACCCGCTTTTGTTATTACACGTCGTAGACGGCTGAAGAGTTTGGGCGATAGGGAGATATTTACAATTATAGTCTTTCGATACAAAGTACGTGCACACACATGTGCACATGCACATGTGCAGGCTACGAAACTTTTTTGAAAGGTGAGCATGCCACCCAATTCATATCCAGTCCGCAATGGTAAGCGCTGCAGAGTGTAGAGCTTGAGCTTCGGGTGGCACACCTGCAAAGCAAGGTGGAACAGCACACGTTTTGGAGAATACAAAAAACATCAGGAGCTGCAACCCTGCGAGATTCTGGATAATCCCGGGGTTGCCCGCAGCTTCTCGCGCCATACCCTCCAGCCAGCAGCACACTGTCGCCTGCTCCACGGGCCACTGAGACCGACAGCTCACTGTCGCCGCCTGCTCAGAGGCGGGCCACTGAGACCGACAGCTCACTGTCGCCTGCTCAGAGGCGGGCCACTGAGACCGACAGCTCACTGTCGCCTGCTCCGAGGCGGGCCACTGAGACCGACAGCTCACTGTCGCCTGCTCCGAGGCGGGCCACTGAGACCGACAGCTCACTGTCGCCTGTTCCGAGGCGGGCCACTGAGACCGACAGCTCACTGTCGCCTGCTCCGAGACGGGCCACTGAGACCGACAGCTCACTGTCGGCTGCTCCGAGGCGGGCCACTGAGACCGACAGCTCACTGTCGCCTGCTCCGAGGCGGGCCACTGAGACCGACACTGCGCCAGAGATGTCAATTGTCTGGGTCAGTTCCACAAGAGTTGATGGGCAGGCTATGCACATTGCGCAGCGGGTGGCTGAGAGTGGGGCTGGTATATGGCACAGCACCTAAACCACGGTAACCCACGGCCTGACCTGTATGTATAGTACCTGACACGCGGCGGCGGCTCCTGTTGTGACCAGTGACTGCACGGGAGGGGGACAGCAGGACACAGTACCTGGGCAGCGGCGGCTCCTGTTGTGACCAGTGACTGCACGGGAGGAGGACAGCAGGACACAGTACCTGGGCGGCGGCGGCTCCTGTTGTGACCAGTGACTGCACGGGAGGGGGACAGCAGGGCACAGTACCTGGGCGGCGGCGGCTCCTGTTGTGACCAGTGACTGCACGGGAGGGGGACAGCAGGGCACAGTACCTGGGCGGCGGCGGCTCCTGTTCCGCCTGCTGGCTGGGCTCGACGCAGGAGCGCGGCCGCTCGGCGGCGGCCGGCGGCGGCGCGGCCCGCGGAGGAGCCCGCTTAATGCGCTCCTCCAGCAGCGACAGGTCCTTGTCCGAGATCTGCCGGCACACAGGTGAGCGGTCAGTAGCCAGGTCAGCAGTCAGCAGTCAGCAGTCAGCAGTCAGCAGTCAGCAGTCAGCAGTCAGCAGTCAGCAGCCAGGTCAGCAGTCAGCAGTCAGCAGCCAGCACAGCAGTCAGCAGTCAGCAGTCAGCAGTCAGCAGTCAGCAGTCAGCAGTCAGCAGTCAGCAGTCAGCAGTCAGCAGTCAGCAGTCAGCAGTCAGCAGTCAGCAGTCAGCAGTCAGCAGTCAGCAGCCAGGTCAGCAGTCAGCAGCCAGGTCAGCAGTCAGCAGTCAGCAGTCAGCAGTCAGCAGTCAGCAGTCAGCAGTCAGCAGTCAGCAGTCAGCAGTCAGCAGTCAGCAGCCAGCAGTCAGCAGCCAGGTCAGCAGTCAGCAGTCAGCAGTCAGCAGCCAGGTCAGCAGTCAGCAGTCAGCAGTCAGCAGTCAGCAGTCAGCAGTCAGGTCAGCAGTCAGCAGTCAGCAGCCAGCAGTCAGCAGTCAGCAGTCAGCAGTCAGCAGTCAGCAGTCAGCAGTCAGCAGCCAGCAGCCAGGTAAGCAGTCAGCAGTCAGCAGTCAGCAGCCAGGTCAGCAGTCAGCAGTCAGCAGTCAGCATTCAGCAGTCAGCAGTCAGCAGTCAGCAGTCAGCAGTCAGCAGTCAGGTCAGCTGCCAGTCAGCAGCCAGGTCAGCAGTCGACATACAGTCGCCGACCGCCGGCATTTGTTTGCATTCAGTCAACTTGACTAAACCCCACAACATAGCACGGCCATTAAGTCCTGTTACAACTTAGCCGGACTGGTCACAACTTAGTCGGACCCGATCGGGCTGCGCCACTCACGTTGCCGATCAGTTTGTAGAGTTTGTCTCCGGTGTTGTAGTGGGCCTGTACGAGAGCGTTGAGCGCCGCCTTGCGGACGGCGTTGTCGCGGTCACCGATCTGTCTGGCCACCTCCTTTAGCGCGGCGCCCGGGGAGGGCTGGCACACGCCCAGCGCGTACTTCTCGATCATGTAGCCCACCTCGTCCAGACACTCTGGCGGCAGGCGGGGGGAGAGGGGCAACGTTATCGGCAACCGAACCCCGAACCAGTGAGAGGACAGCCATTCCTCAGACCAGACCCCCCCCCCCCCCCCCCGACACTCGGATGTCACGGGGACGCAGTGTCAGTGGGGAAACAAACCAACGACAGGACCACCATTCTCCAGACAGGTCCAGAAAAGGCGCACGGACAAACACAACGCTGGGAGCACCGGTTGCAAAACAATACAATGACTAATCAATCCGATACAATGTCCGAGTCAGACCGAAGTTACTAACCGACCCGTCAGCAGGGACCCTCCACTGCCCCGGGCAGTACACGTGTACTGATCCTTATGCTTCTCCGTCGGGCCAACTCACCGGCGCGCTGGCGGCCGTTCTTGGACTTGAGCCCGTCCATGACGTACAGGAACACCTTGCTGGCAGGGTAGATCTTGTACAGCTCGCGGAAGATGTTACGCACCGAGGCGCGGATAGTGTCCTTCGGGTCTCCCAGCTGACAGATACACACACACAGAGACGGACAGAGGCAGTTAGTCATCAGTCCGTCTGCTAAACGAAAGGCGCTCCCAACTAAACGACGGGCATAATGACACAGGCGGAGACAGGCGTACTGACGGGGACAGAGACAGGCATACTGACGGGGACAGAGACAGGCATACTGACGGGGACAGAGACAGGCATACTGACGGGGACAGAGACAGGCATACTGACGGGGACAGAGACAGGCATACTGACGGGGACAGAGACAGGCATACTGACGGGGACAGAGACAGGCATACTGACGGGGACAGAGACAGGCGTACTGACGGGGACAGAGACAGGCATACTGACGGGGACAGAGACAGGCATACTGACGGGGACAGAGACAGGCATACTGACGGGGACAGAGACAGGCATACTGACGGGGACAGAGACAGGCATACTGACGGGGACAGAGACAGGCGTACTGACGGGGACAGAGACAGGCGTACTGACGGGGACAGAGACAGGCGTACTGACGGGGACAGAGACAGGCGTACTGACGGGGACAGAGACAGGCATACTGACGGGGACAGAGACAGACATACTGACGGGGACAGAGACAGGCATACTGACGGGGACAGAGACAGGCATACTGACGGGGACAGAGACAGGCATACTGACGGGGACAGAGACAGGCATACTGACGGGGACAGAGACAGGCATACTGACGGGGACAGAGACAGGCATACTGACGGGGACAGAGACAGGCATACTGACGGGGACAGAGACAGGCGTACTGACGGGGACAGAGACAGGCATACTGACGGGGACAGAGACAGGCATACTGACGGGGACAGACAGGCGTACTGACGGGGACAGAGACAGGCGTACTGACGGGGACAGAGACAGGCGTACTGACGGGGACAGAGACAGGCATACTGACGGGGACAGAGACAGGCGTACTGACGGGGACAGAGACAGGCATACTCAGACTGAGGAAGTAGGCAGGAGACCAGCCACACACTGCCTACACAGGTAATTTCCGAACCCGCCAGCTATCAGCACACAGCGCAGCAGCTCACACCGGCCTCATAACTTGGGACGGGACACACAGCTGGTAAACAGCTCCAACCCCACCCCACAGAATCACACTGAGACAGAGCTATGGGGTCACACAGACGCGCTATATAGCTTCCGTCACGACAATAAGAACCTCCCTCAGACCGACAGGACACTTCAAACACAACCGGGTCTCGACAGTTAAACACAGCCAGGTCTCGACAGTTATGCAGCCACATAGACGCACTGGTCCGTTAACGTCACTACAATACAAACCTGCCGCCTCAGACCGACCAGGCACTTCGAACACCTCACCCCTCGGAGACCACCGGTCCCGTTTCGGCACCGCGCCGCCCTACCTTAACGATGGCGTAGGGGATGAAGGCGGACGCCTCCTGCTCCAGCAGACGGTACTCCTCGTCCGCCAGCCGGATGAAGATATGGTAGAACATCTCCAGGCCCTTGATGATGACGGTCGGGTTTGTGTCAAAGAACCGGAGCGTCATCCACTTGAGCAGCAGGTCCAGGTTGGCGGAGAGCGCCTCGAAGCTCGAGTCGACGCACTGCCAGACACGGACGGTCAGACGGCGGTCAGACGGCGGTCAGACGGCGGTCAGACGGCGGTCAGAAGGCGGTCAGACGGCGGTCAGACGGCGGTCAGACGGCGGTCAGACGGCGGTCAGACGGCGGTCAGACGGCGGTCAGACGGCGGTCAGACGGCGGTCAGACGGCGGTCAGACGGCGGTCAGACGGCGGTCAGACGGCGGTCAGACGGCGGTCAGACGGCGGTCAGACGGCGGTCAGAAGGCGGTCAGACGGCGGTCAGACGGCGGTCAGACAGCGGCCAGACGGCGGTCAGACGGCGGTCAGACGGCGGTCAGACGGCGGTCAGACGGCGGTCAGACGGCGGTCAGACGGCGGTCAGACGGCGGCGGCGTGTCCGCTCCGCCAGTACAGACATCGGCCCTTCATTCAGACGCGGGTCACCGTCATAGTTACAGCATACAGCCACCCCGCTGTTAACGCCCAACACGGGGGGGGGGGGGGGTTCGGTAGGCCGAGACTCGGGGCGCTATATCGGGGATCGCTCACAAGAGATACGCACCCCAGACAGCGCGTCGATCGCCTTGATGTGCTGCTTGAAATCCGTGTGGAACATCTGGGTCATCAACGACTTATTGACGCCAGCGTTCGTCATCTGGTCCTTGAGCTGGTCCAGGAACTCTGCGCGCGGCTGGGTAAAGTTCCATTTCAGGCACTGTAGAGACGGCAGAGACACGCGGTGCCGTCAGTATCCCGCCCACTCAAGGTCACGACATCCGACACGTACCGGGAAACAAATCGGCTAATGTTGACAGTGCAGATTGCAGATGCTTTGCCAATGTTCCGAGACGTGTCCTGAAAACGTTCTGAAACGCCAGTATTTAGCATTAATCGGGTAGCCCCACACAGGTGCCAGTACAAATTGTCAATGCTTCATGCCAAGTGGATGGCTCTACATTTGTATATTACAGGCGCGGTACATGCGTATTATCTTAACAACTTGTTACTGTGTACGATGCCATACTTCTGACATGTGCGAAGAAACATTCACGACTAAGACCTCATCCCGAGGTCATACAGTATTAACTGGATAATCTCGGGGTGGGGTTTTTACTTACGGAATATGCGAGTCATTTGTGAAAATACTCCCAAGTTCTGTACTCCACATGGTTTAACTAACTTCGATTAGAGAGCGGCCCTTCTTAAATAAGAAGAATCGACAGCTCAGGCCAGGTCACAACAGGCCAGCGCCACTCGGCAGTGACGTCACAATACCGACTCTGCCGCAGCCGTCGACACCCACCTTCAGTTTGACCTCGTCTGCGACCCGCTGACGCTTCAGATTGTTGACCTGCAGTGTCGGCGACAAGTCGGCGTCGTCGTCCTTGGTAGACTTGGCGCTGGCCGTGCGCGAGCCCGCCTGCCGGTCACAGAGAGAGAAGGGGGGGGGGGGGAGAAGGAGGGTCAGTTATCAAGAGCAGCAGTCACAAATCGCCTTACCGAACACTGGCCTACACGCATCCATTTCGGGAACTGCCATGCAGCCTCCGACTTGATATCTCGCAAGACCAAAAAAGCTTACATAATGCCAATAGGTGAAACAAATTGAAATAATTTCACGGAATCGGAGATCCATGACTGGCGGGCATGCCGAACCGGTGGCAGCCACCGTGTCGGGACTGGGGCGGGAACTGGGCGCGGCTGAAGTCGCCGATTCGTACCCGCGTCTTGGAGGCGGCGCGCTGCGCCTTGCCGCCTCTGACGGCCTTGCCGGACGGTGCGGCGGCTGCCGGGGGCTCCTCGTCCAGGTCCTCCTGAGACTGGGCCGCGGCGAGCCGGGCCGGCGCCGCGCGGCCACGGACGGCCGCCGGCGCCGCCGCCGCCCGCGGCTTCGGCGGCGCCTTGGCCGGCAGGTTCGGTCGCTCCTTGTCCAGAGCGGCCAGCACCGTGGTCTTGGAGGCCGGCTGCGGACACCAGGCAGCGTCAGCGAGGGAGACGTGGACGGCCAGATGTCGGGTCAAATGGCTGCTCTATCGCGGCAGCAGCAGAAGACAGAGTCATTAGACGTGAAAGTATCAACATCAAACGTTTACGCTTAGGCTACCTTGTAACTCATCCCTCAATGTTGCTCTGTTGACTAAGACGTAAACCTTAATGTGAGACTTTTACCGTCTGCTTTATGAAAATAAGCTTAACACAAAGCAAAACTTCTTTCCACGATAGTGATGATGATTAGGACTTTCTCACCGCAACTACGAAGGTGACACGTCTCCTTCCCCATATCAAAGCATCCCTATCTCCAGCCTCCTTTGCGCCTACCTTGAGTTTGCCGGCGTGTTTGGCCATGGCGTCGTAGCCCAGGTGGATCATGAAGGGCAGCACAGCGTCGGTGGCGGCGCGTCGCACGTCGGCGTTCCGGTCCTCCACCGCGGTGAACAGGTGCGGCAGACAGGCGGACAGGTCGTCCTTGGGCAGGCTGCCCGACACTGACGGGCGAAACCACACCGCGCCGTCACCCACACCGCCGCGGGATGAGCTGGAGGTCAGCTCGCAGCTGTGTTAACCCAGCCTTCAGTGGAAACTAAACAAAACACTATGCTCTGCAGGTCCCTAGCATTGCTTTGAAGCCAGGGTGGGGAGGATTGCTTTGAAGCCAGGGTGGGGAGGATTGCTTTGAAGCCAGGGTGGGGAGGATTGCTTTGAAGCCAGGGTGGGGAGGATTGCTTTGAAGCCAGGGTGGGGAGGATTGCTTTGAAGCCAGGGTGGGGAGGATTGCTTTGAAGCCAGGGTGGGGAGGATTGCTTTGAAGCCAGGGTGGGGAGGATTGCTTTGAAGCCAGGGTGGGGAGGATTGCTTTGAAGCCAGGGTGGGGAGGATTGCTTTGAAGCCAGGGTGGGGAGGATTGCTTTGAAGCCAGGGTGGGGAGGATTGCTTTGAAGCCAGGGTGGGGAGGATTGCTTTGAAGCCAGGGTGGGGAGGATTGCTTTGAAGCCAGGGTGGGGAGGATTGCTTTGAAGCCAGGGTGGGGAGGATTGCTTTGAAGCCAGGGTGGGGAGGATTGCTTTGAAGCCAGGGTGGGGAGGATTGCTTTGAAGCCAGGGTGGGGAGGATTGCTTTGAAGCCAGGGTGGGGAGGATTGCTTTGAAGCCAGGGTGGGGAGGATTGCTTTGAAGCCAGGGTGGGGAGGATTGCCTTGAAGCCAGGGTGGGGATTGGAAAATTAAGCCTAAAAATAAGCATTACGAGTGGAACATTCAGCCTAAAAAGACAACATGGCGTACTCCTTTTTGATAAACTCACCCATCAGAATTGGCTGTTACAAATGACAATAGTTTTCAGCTTGTGGAGGAAAACAGGTTAGTATTAGCATAAGTAATATATCAGTGTTAAGGTTCTAGTTATCAAATACATCGTAGTTTAGAGAGTGGGAAATTAACAGTAAAACTGGGGAAAAAAAAGAGTGCAAAAATATTATCCAGAGTATCATTTTCCACGCAAATTTCGCAATACTAGGACACTGATGCTCTGATGCGTCTCTACACGAGATTTACGCTTGCCAGTGCTTCACACGAACAGTTTACATACTAAATCTGCACAAACTTCCCCCCACCCCGGAAAAACTCCAACAGAGTGCTAGACCACCATTACAGTCTACGTCGCCGCAACCGTGCCCCAACCCTCCCCGTGCCGCCCGCCGAGCGTCGCACCTTCCTTCATCTGGACGGCCAGCCAGGCGAGCAGTTCGGCGCGCGTGTTGGGCGTGCCCGTCTTGAGTGCGTCGGCCAGCATCTCGCCGTCGCAGAACTCGCGCAGACTGGTCTGCTCCAGCCAGGTGCTGAGCGCCGCCAGCGCCGCCTGACGAATGTTGGGCTGCGGCGCGGCGTCCGACAACGGTCAGTCATTACCGTACAATAACCATCAGCAAACCAGCACCCATCGAATACCAACAGACTGCGACTGTGCTCGTGCAGTGACAGGCGCGGCTATTTCTGCAACAGTCAGTACAGGGTGACGGTACAGCACTAGGACACTTAGTGGATCACTGCATACATTTAGCTGCCCGTGAAGTACTTCTGGAACAATATGCAACAAACACAAAAACACGAGTTAATATGTACACTACTTCAAACTCTCTCCAGCACCGACAGCGGCCCTTCCCAGCATCTAAGACCATTTGGCATCAGTCGGCCACGCGCCGTGCCCCGTCTGACCTTGATGTCGGCCAGTGCCGAGAGCAGCCCAGGTACCACGGTGCGCACGTGGGTCCGGCAGTGCGGCCCGAGCGCGCCGCCCAGCACGCCGCAAATGCGCAGACTCTCGGCCGCCAGGTTCTTGTTGGAGTCGACGCAGCGGGCGACGAGCGCGGGGCCCAGCTCGCCGATGTTTGCCGTCACGAACTTGGCCTGGCGCAGCAGGGCGGCCACCTTCTGCAGAGCCTCGTTACGAATCTGAGCAGACGGACAGACAGGCCGCCAGGACGGTAAAACGGTCAGATCACAGCCCCGGCAAACCGACAGGGCGTCAGAACGGCCAGCTTCGCGGCCAACAGACGCTGCCACACTGCTGAGTATGGTGGGTGGATGACGACGATTGGGGTTTCAGGGTGGGTGGTAGAGTTCAGCTATAGATGACATCAACGTTCCTCGCCATGCATCACGATTATATGCAGTACACACCATTATGCGTACACGTAGGCTGGATTTGATGGCATATTCGTCCTGATGAAATAAAGCGCAAAGTTAGAACAAGTAATCTGTCTCATAGACCAGCGCGTGGCTATCAACCCGGCCGACAGAACCACACGACGGAGGCAGCCGACCTGGCCACTGGCCCGCCAGTCAGCTATCAACCCGGCCGACAGAACCACACGACGGAGGCAGCCGACCTGGCCACTGGCCCGCCAGTCAGCTATCAACCCGGCCGACAGAACCACACGACGGAGGCAGCCGACCTGGCCACTGGCCCGCCAGTCAGCTATCAACCCGGCCGACAGAACCACACGACGGAGGCAGCCGACCTGGCCACTGGCCCGCCAGTCAGCTATCAACCCGGCCGACAGAACCACACGACGGAGGCAGCCGACCTGGCCACTGGCCCGCCAGTTAGCTATCAACCCGGCCGACAGAACCACACGACGGAGGCAGCCGACCTGGCCACTGGCCCGCCAGTCAGCTATCAACCCGGCCGACAGAACCACACGACGGAGGCAGCCGACCTGGCCACTGGCCCGCCAGTCAGCTATCAACCCGGCCGACAGAACCACACGACGGAGGCAGCCGACCTGGCCACTGGCCCGCCAGTCAGCTATCAACCCGGCCGACAGAACCACACGACGGAGGCAGCCGACCTGGCCACTGGCCCGCCAGTCAGCTATCAACCCGGCCGACAGAACCACACGACGGAGGCAGCCGACCTGGCCACTGGCCCGCCAGTCAGCTATCAACCCGGCCGACAGAACCACACGACGGAGGCAGCCGACCTGGCCACTGGCCCGCCAGTCAGCTATCAACCCGGCCGACAGAACTACACGACGGAGGCAGCCGACCTGGCCACTGGCCCGCCAGTCAGCTATCAACCAGGCCGACAGAACCACACGACGGAGGCAGCCGACCTGGCCACTGGCCCGCCAGTCAGCTATCAACCCGGCCGACAGAACCACACGATGGAGGCAGCCGACCTGGCCACTGGCCCGCCAGTCAGACCCGTCCCTGCGCCTGGACACCAGCACCGCCGGCGCAGCTCACCTTCCAGTTCTTATCGGCCAGCTCGGCTATGAGCGCGCTGGTGACGCGCTCTCCGATGTCCTCGCGCGGCACAAGGTCCTCGACGGGCGCGGCCGCCTCCTCCTGCTCGGCAGAGTCGTCCTCGGCGTCTGCGGCGCTGGCGGCGCGCCGGCCGCGGGTCGGCGCCGGCGGCTGCTCCCCGGACACCTGTCGGGGTCAGGTCGCCAAGGTTAGAGGTGCAGACAGGCCGACAGGCGGGCAGGAGAGACGTGCAGGACAGGCGGAGGTCAGCAGCCTGACAAACCGAAACTCGGCCCGCTTACAATCGTGGTCGTGTTTCGCGATTTAGCTGCCATGAAATAGCTCGTGTCGCATCAACAGCTTTACAGCATATTAAGCAATGGTACCCCCTCCCCCGACACACATACAACAGACACGACAGAGCATCAGTCGCGTTTTAACTTCATTAAGTGCAAAGCAAGATACAAATGCGCGTAAACAATAAGTTACCTACATTATGTGCGGTGTGCGTACTGGTCCCACCACACAAACTTAACCAGTTCCGACCCACCTCCCCCGCCGGACCCACTGCCGCTATCCCTGTGTCAGACCCACCCGCTGGATCTCTGTCTGCTGCAGCAGCACCCGTCCCCCCCCCCCCCTGCCGCTGAGCCAGACCCACCCGCTGGATCTCTGTGTCGATCTGCTGCAGCAGCGCTGGCTTTTCATCCTCGAACAGCTGGCGCAGCGTGCCGCCCATGTACAGGTACATGGTGCCCAGCAGCGCCACGGCAGCGTTACGGATCGCGGGGTTCGTGTGCGCCAGCGCCTTACGCACGTAGTTGACGATCGGCTTCGGCTTCAGTCTGAGGGCGAGCGGGGATACCCGACCAATATTAGAGAAGGGCAGAGTCGGTGGCCTTAAAATTCGAAAACACGAGCCGAAGTCGAAGCTCGAGTCTCCTTACTGGACAAAAGCGAGGTCAAAGTCCATGTCAATGTACGGAAGTTGTGATTTCGCGAAACTGAAGTCAAAACCGGGCCAGCTTCGACCTCATGCGTTACTTCGAGAATATAATGTCGTCAGGCGCACGATGAATGAACACCACACAGCTGTCGCCTGAGACCACCGCTACCTACCTCCGGCACCATCCGACACCATATCCCACCGTACCACCTCTGCGTCAGACGGGGCCCTGGCCGCAGCGGAGGTCATCCGAGCCACTCACGTGAAGCCGAACTCGCGGATGCTCCTGGCCAGCCAGGCGAGCGCACCCTCCTGCACCTTGGGCGATTTGTGTGCGAACGCCAGCTGCAGCACCTCCGAGCTGACCGTCTCCAGCGAGAGCGTCTCGGCGATGGCCGAGAGCGCCGCCGCCGCGCCGCTGCCCGTCTTCAGGTCACCGAGCTTGTCTACCAGGTCCGAGAGGCAGATGTCGGCCGAGCGTCTGAGGCGTACGGCGGGACGGGACCGTCAGGCACAGCCGGCACGTGACGCTATGCACTGCCGACTTCATTGGGGAGACTAGAACACTGAACAGCTGCGGCACGTTTCTGTTAACAAACAAAACAAAATACTGGCAGAGGCATTGCTAACGCATACATTTGAGCAACGCTGAGAAGCTTCCAATCTTTGAGTATTGAGCATACGAGCAGAGGCGGTACACTATGTGCTACACAGGCCAGCGTGTATATCGTACAAAAACGACGAAAAGCTGAAAAATAGACACCACTTTAACCGTCCATCAGAGCTCATCAGCAAGCGTCTCCCCTCGTCTGCACCCCTCACCTGGTGAACTTTGTGTTCTCGGCCAGCTGCTGGACCACGTCAAACTTGAGTTTGAGCACCTGGAAGTTGTTGTCCTTGAGGCCGGGTTTGCGACTGAGCGCCAGCAGGAGGGCCTGAGTGGGCAGCTCCTGGCGGCCGGAGACCGTCTGCTGCACCGTCTGTGTCGCTTCCAGCCGCGTCTTCCAGTTGGAGTCGGCCAGCTGTTTGATGATCTCTTCAGAGATGAGCTCGGCCACCAGCTGGTCGGCCTCCTCGGGACTCAGCTCCGGCTCCGTCACCTCGGGCCGCGCCGCCGCCGCCGCCCCCGCACCGCCGGCAGACTTCCCAGCCGCCTTCTTGGCTGGCGGCTTCTTGGCGCCTGGCTTGGCGGCGGCTGGCTTCTTGGCGGCGGCGGCGGCAGTGGCACCGCCCGACTTCACCACCTTCGGCTTGTCGGCGGCGGGCGCGGCGGCCGGCTTGCTGGCCTTGGTCCCGCCCTGACGCACCTTCAGTTCAGTCTTCTCGCTGAACTCCTTGATCTTGGCGACCTTGAGGGCTTCCAGGTCGCCCAAGAAGGCGTTGACGGCCTTCTCGCCGACCACCTTCCAGGCGGTGCCGAGCGCCTCGGATGCAGCGTCGCGCACGGTCGGGTCCGAGTCGGCCAGCAGGCGCGCCAGCTCAGTCACGTACGTCTTCAGCAGCTTCTTGGTCAGGATGGCCGGCGTGCAGTAGCAGAAGCAGCGCGCCAGCAGCGCGGCCGTCTCCGCCTTGATGTTGGGGTTCTTGTTGCCAAGCGCGGCCAGCACATCCTCCTGGATGGCCTCCAGCGAAGTGGCCGGGTAGATGGCGTCGGCCGCCTCGCGCAGAGCCGCCACTACCGCCATCTTCTTCTCCTTGAACTTATCCAGGATGGCTGAGATGCAGACCACCGCGTACGGCGCGAACTGTCTGCGCAGTCCAGTGGCCAGGTTGGCCAGCGTGTTGCCGGCCAGCGTCACCAGCATCACGTTCGTGTCCTTGGAGATGACCTTCTTCAACGCCTTGACCAGGTCGGCGTAGTCGCCGGGCGCGAGGCGCGGGTTCTTGGTGATCAGCTCCTTGGCCGCCTCCAGCGACTGCTTCCGCTCCTGCCACTTTTTGGCCTCCAGCAGCTCGTAGAAGTCCTTGGGCAGCAGCGACAGGATGTTGACCGGCTCCAGCAGGTCCAGCGGGTCGGCGGCGTCGACTTCGTCGGCGCCGTCGTCGTCCTCCTCGCCGTCGTCCTCACCGCCCTCGGCGCGCGCCTCCATCTTGGCGCGCAGGTCCTGCTGGGAGCGCAGGAAGCGAGTCTGCTGCGGCTTCTCACTGGCCGTCTTCTCAAACTCCGTCTCCAGCTCCGACACCTGGCGGCACGACACGGCAGCAAACCGGTCACACGGCACGGCACGACACGGCAGCAAATCGTCACACGACACGGCACGACACGGCAGCAAATCGTCACACGACACGGCACGACACGGCAGCAAACCGGTCACACGGCACGGCACGACACAGCAGCAAATCGTCACACGGCACGGCACGACACGGCAGCAAACCGGTCACACGGCACGGCACGACACAGCAGCAAATCGTCACACGACACGGCACGACAGCAAATCGTCACACGGCACGGCACGACCCGGCAACAAACCGGTCACACGGCACGGCACGACAGCAAACCGGTCACACGGCACGGCACGACAGCAAATCGTCACACGGCACGGCACGACACGGCAGCAAATCGTCACACGACACGGCACGACACGGCACGACACGGGAGCAAACCGGTCACACGGCACGGCACGACAGCAAATCGTCACACGGCACGGCACGACACGGCAACAAACCGGTCACACGGCACGACACGACAGTAAATCGTCACACGGCACGACACGGCAGCACACCGGTCACACGGCTAGGCACGGCACGACAGCAAACCGGCCACACGGCACGGGACGACACGGCAGCAAACCGGTCACACGGCACGGCACGACACGGCAGCAAACTGGTCACACGGCACGGCACGACACAGCAGCAAATCGTCACACGACACGGCACGACACGGCACGACACGGCAGCAAACGATGGAAATCGTTTGGCATACCTAGTGTTTAAGCATGTGCTTGGTCGCGTTTTCCTGAATGCAATTAATCATTGTAATGTGAAGTCAATGATAGAGAAGTTTTGAAATGAGACATCTTATATTATTAATTACCAGTAACGCACCGTAGTTGGCGATGAACGAGCGAGCGCGAAGGAAATGTATGGGGAATTTCAACTTGATCGGGCAAGTAGTTTCTGAGCTACAAAAAAAGATGCGCACGTGCAGAGGGACCCACATTTGACTCGTGGGGAAGTGGGGGCTGAGAGGTCCCTAACCACACACCAAATTTTAACACAATCGGCTCAGCCGTTCCAAAGATATATAATAGGGGTGTACACGTGCGCACGTGCGATGCCATCCCATCCCTGACTTGTGACTCGTGGGGAAGTGGGGGCTGAGAGGTCCCTAACCACACACCAAATTTGAACACAATCGGCTCAGCCGTTTCTGAGATACAGAACAGGGGTGTGCACGTGCGCACGTGCAATGCCACCCCATCCCTGACTTGTGGGAAAGCGGCGGCTGAGGGGTCCCTAACCACACACCATATTTGAACACAATCGGCTCAGCCGTTCCTGAAATATAGAATAGGGATGAACACGTGCTGCTGATCAGGGGGTTGTCATCCCTTCAGCCGCCATAGGCTCAATTTGCTTTTTGCTATGCAATAAAAAGAACCACGTACGTCAATCAACCGAAAACCGTGACATATGTGGTTCTTTCTTGGGCGTGAAGTCATCTATGCGATTTTTTTTGGGCGTACCGACAATTGTGGCGCGGCTTATATATGGCCTTTTAACATTAGCGAAGGAGAAAAATATTTGCCCCTTCGCTGTCAAAATAAGCGCGACTTAAGAGCAAACTGTTATTTAGATAAGTTAGACCTTAAATCGGTCTTTCTTTCAGGGTTGTAATGGGTCAGTTGTGTGTAAATCGGCGCGGTAGAATCAACTATATAGTCTTTCAAACATTGCGAGTTATCATTGATTTGTATAGGGACAAGGGATTCTACGTCCAGATGACGTCACCACCCCTGAGTCGAATTCGGTCAAATCGCCGGATGACTCTACCTTCTTATAGGGCCTGGGTGCTGATGAATTTCAAATTAATCAATTATTTTTCGATTTGTTGTGCGAGGTATGATCAAATGAGTGAGAAAAAAAACATGGAATCCGCCATGCACGAGCACAATTGCAAAAACTGACTCCATACCTCTAATGACCTCTAATGAAAGGGGGCATTTGCTAATTTGAGTTACTAGTCTGCATCAGACTTACGGTTAATTCAACACAAAGTAGTTCAATGTTGATTACCACACAATGAAATGGACTGTGGTGAATGAAAAACTCTTTCTGTCTAGTTATATATATATATATATATATATATATATATATATATATATATATATATATATATATATATATATATATATATATATATATATATATATATATATATATATATATATATATATATATATATATATATATATATATATATATATATATATATATATATCATAAGAGACGCGCCACACAACGGGACAACTGAAACTGAGTCAAGCCGAAATATGGACACAATCAGCAACTTTCGACACGTCTCTAGCAAATTATACCCACTCATGTAAAACACTGAAACAGCAGACAGCGATCCAGCTAACACGGCCCGAGCCTGACCTGGACGGGTTTGAGTGACGATATGTGCGGTTTGATGGCAGCGCCTATCCACCTGTGGAGCTCCACGATCAGACACTTGGCCTCGTCGCGCACGCTCTTGTCTTTGTGCTCCATGATGCTGGGGATCAGCTTCACCAACGGCTTCAGCGTCAGGATCTTGTGGCCGAACGAGCTATCGAACATGTCGTAAGGCGGTCGGTCAGCGCGGTGGGTAGACTAGTTAGTTAAAGTGGGTAGGTAGTTAACGTGGTGAGTAGGTAGTTAGTTAGGGTAGCCGTCAAAACAATCACAATGATCTAATCAAAAAGATATTCGAGTTTGATTTTGACATGTGTAAAAAATAAGGCCCATGTGTATTTGAATAGGGACTCTAAACCCACAGCGTCGTCTCTTTAGCCAACTGGTAATGATAGTCGACTTGTTTTAAGGTTAGCCTTGGAATAGTTTCGTCTTCATTTATCGATCCCCGGGTGGTTCGCAATCTAAGCCAATCTAGACACCGGATGATTCGTTTTTTTTTGCGCAATAGATGTCGACAAAAAATTGTGCCATATATTTGGCAGCACACATGATTTCCCGGTTATTAAATAAAATAATATGACGTCACCAACCCAACTTCCCGCTTAAAACTAAAAGTTGAAATCTTTCAAGATAAGCAATTTCTCGGGAAAAAAAGTTCACGAACATGTTCAGCTGACCTCGCCTGACATGTAGACATACAATTAAGTGTGATTCGACAACTTTCACAAAGGTTGGACAGTCCCTTTAACGTCATGGCAAGCTGGATTGGTTGACTGAGCATTGATTGGTTGGACAATCAGCTCAGCGCTCTTATGCATACTGATTCATCCTTGAGCAATAGGTCTCGGCCACATGTGAAAATAGCAAAGCTCACAGCGCTGGGCAACACGTTTCGGAACGGTTGCTAGTCCTCACATAGGCGCCATCATTAGCCAGCTGTTCACATCATCCGATGGCATGGATGCATTATAACCTGCGGCGCCTGGGACCGTCACACCCACCTGAGGGCCAGCGTCAGGGCGCCGATGCACGCCGCCACCACCTTGGGGTTCTTCTGAGAGAAGCCCTTGACCAGCTCCTCTTGGACGAGCTCGTACTTCTCGATCTCGACCACCATGAGCACCAGTTCGCGCGCCTTTTCGCGCGTGCTGGTCTTGGGCGCCGCGATCGCTTTCTGTACAATGGCGGCCACCACATCGGCGCTCACCCTGCCGCACAGGAGCGACGGCCATCAGACATCACCAGACATCAGATATCAGAAATCATCGGACATCACCAGACATCACCAGACATCCCCAGACATCCCCAGACATCACCAGACATCACCAGACATCATCAGACATCATCAGACATCATCAGACATCACCAGACATCACCAGACATCAGACATCATCAGACATCATCAGACATCATCAGACATCGTCAGACATCACCATACATCGTCATACATCATCAGACATCATCAGACATCATCAGACATCGTCAGACATCACCATACGTCATCAGACATCATCAGACATCACCAGACATCACCAGACATCATCAGACATCATCAGACATCATCAGACATCATGATACATCATCAGACATCATGATACATCATCAGACATCATGATACATCATCATACATCACCAGACATCACCAGACATCACCAGACATCATCATACATCATCATACACCATCAGACATCATCATACACCATCAGACATAACCATACATAACCAGACATAACCAGACATAACCAGACAGAACCAGACATAACCAGACATAACCAGCTATCACCAGATATCACCAGACATTACCAGACCTCATGACCCCACAATACATCATCATATATCATCAGATGTCAGAGTTCAGACATTATCAGACATCATCAAACATCATCAGACATCAGACGTCACCATACATCACCATACATCACTAGAGACCACTAAACATCATTACACACCAGACATCAGACATCACCACAGACATTAGCCATCAGGCATAATCAGGCAGCAGCAGGCATCATCACACCTCACCAGACATCGTTAGGCATCACCAGGCATCACCAGACATCACCATATATCATCAAATCTCACCAGACATCACCCGATGTCATCAGACAACACCAGACTTCATCAGACATCACCAGACATCGTCGGAAATCACCAGACATCGTCGGACATGACCAGGCACCATCATACGTCACCATATATCACCAGACATCATCAGACATTACCAGAAACCAATAAACATCATCACACATTACCAGACATCAGACATCACCAGACTTTAGACATCATCGGGCATAATCAGGCATAATCAGGCATAATCGGGCATCAGCAGGCATCATCGGGCATCAGCAGTCATCATCATACATCATCAGACATCAGACATCATTATACATCATCAGACATCAGACATCATTATACATCATCAGACATCAGACATCATTATACATCATCAGACATCAGACATCATTATACATCATCAGACATCATCAGACATCATCAGACATCATCAGACATCATCAGACATCATCAGACATCATCAGACATAACCATACATAACCAGACATAACCAGACATAACCAGACATTATCAAACATCGCCAGACATCACCGGACATCATCAGACATGACCAGACGTCACCATACATCACCATACATCACCAGACATCACCAGACATGACCAGACACCATCAGACGTCACCATACATCACCAGACATTACCCAGAGACCAATAAACATTATCACACATTACCAGACATCAGACATCACCAGACATTAGACATCAGGCATCATTAGGCATCATCAGGCATCATCAGACATCTCCGGACACCATCACAGAACATGTGAACGTCCACATCATCACACCCCTGGCGCTTACCAAGGGAAACACAAAGAACTAGGTATTACTGCCACCCGACATTACCACACGCCCGGCCAGCCTTGGAATTTGGGTCATTTTCTGGGCTTTTTGGGTCCAAAGAATTTTGCTCTCTTCATATTTGTTCTGAAAATTTGCTCTCTTTTCACCTGATCATAGACATTTTATTTAAAATAAAATTACATTTACCCACAATAAATCAGGAATTTTTACTTTCCAGGTAAAATAATTTGTCAAAAAAAAATATTGATTTTCTAACAAGAAAATTGTACTCTCCACCTATGGATTTTTACTCTCCGGGATCATGTCATGAAACGAACAATATAACACTGCGCCCGGCTCACCGCAGAGGTATCACACCGGTGACCACCACATGACATCACCAGACATGGTACTGGTGACTCTCAAGACATGTCACACATGGCGTGACTCTCCGAGTGACGGCCAGGGGCCGGCGCCGTACCTCCCCGCCACGTGGGCGTTCTCCATGAAGACGAGCGAGGCATCGAGACCCTTCTCCTGCGCCACAGCGTTGCTGTCGGCCACGAACTTCTTGATAAGGGGAGCATAGCGATTGAACTCCGGGGCCTTCTCATCTAGCTGCTGGAACAGTCGTGTCGCCTCTTCGTAGCCCTTCAGGCGGGCCTTCCACAACTGAAAAAGTGAGGACATCAAAACTGAATAGCAGCGCACAGCTACACACTTAACACCCAGTTCCATATATTTTACCACAGCGAATAATATCGTGTACCAATAATTACTATCGCAGATGCTGCCGCATTTGGCATTAGCCGCAGTCTCATTCAGCCAGTCATGGCGACACAACATGGTCTGTGCCGCACAGAGGCAACAATAGCAGACCTTGTGCTGGCATTTGTCTTCTGTAGACAGCTTCAGGTACTCATTGTCTTCCTCCATCTCTGCGTCACTCTGCGAAGGAAATGAAACAAATAGAAAACAAAACTCAGCAACTCAGTGCTTTGAGGTCATGACCTGCATGTGCATTGTGCATGGCACTAAACCCCTTGCCACACCACTCTGTCATTGCAGCCAGGCCACACCTTCCAGCGCTTTGGTATGGTGGTGCATCCACGATTCCACACCCATCAATTCAAGACAAATTGCACATATGTTTGATCCTTGATCATCAGATTTAATTCTCCTTAGAAGACAGGATACTGCTGGAGGGAAATCTGAAAGCCATTTTTATTTTCTAAGGTTGTGTATTACACTTTCAAGAGGCTATGTACGCAGTTAATGATCCCTGCAAAATATGAATAGTGGCATAGTGACACTTAAAAACATGTAAAATGCTAGGGGATGGTCTACAAATATTATCCAGCCTTACTAAAAATGGATGATATTAATCATGAGTTAAATTATTCATGAACTGATAGTAAAATACAAATTCTGGTCTGAAAAGATTCCGGAAACAATTCTGAGTTGTTGCTTGTCCTTAACGTCATTTTAACGATACAGTAAGTCATCCATTCATACTGATCAGAAATGGAAAACATCAGCAAACACTGGCATGTTTGATTCCAGGAAATATATTTTTAATTGATGATTCAGACGATTCAGAGGGAACACAAAGGTCCCACCTGAAGCTGGCAAGGCCAAGAGTGAGCACCTGATTACACCAGTCATCTTTCTGCACTGCTGTTGTTGTTGACTGTTGTTTCACAGATACTTGAAACAGGCTTTCGGAGTAAGTACTAAGTAGCATCATCCCCAAATGTGGATGCATTCCAAACCTGGCTGGACAAGTTATGGGAGATAAAATGATACAATTTAAGATGAAACAAATCAGGCAACTGACTAGCTTCATATGTGAAGAGGAAGAAGCACTGATGAAATTTTCTCACATCATTGTGACCAACTCATCTGTATTTTGCTCATCTAATCGAATGATAGAGCTATCACAGAATCATAATCACAATCTCTGAACTGAATTGATTTCAAGTTATTTAGGGATCCTTTAACCCTATTAGTGTCGGGGGGGGGGGGGGGGTAAAACGACCCCCCCCTAAGGTTTGTCCGCTTCTGTCCCCTAACGAGTAAAGATACAGCCATCAAACTTTTGGAATTTTCCTAAATATTTATTGGGCACATTTTCGCATAATTTCACAATTTCTTTCAGCGTAACTCGGCTTTTCAAAGGGAATCAGTTCCCATTCTCTAACCGTTGTAGATACGAGCCTACGACTTTCACACCTTCCCTTGCCGCCTTTTGTAGATATGTTTAACATTTTTATATTTTTGGGGGATTGCGCATGGGCGCCTTCAGTGGCGTATTTTGGGAGGCATTTTGGGTCACTGGTATTTTATCGAAATCTGAAAGATTAGAAATTTGAACTCAGTGAGTTTTCTTAGATGTTCTCTGCACACCTTGTTAATTTTTGTATTGATATTTTTTGGGGTGTCCACAGGCGACTCCAGGAACGGGTTTTGGTGGGCATGTGTACACACACATTGTGTTTAGTAACACAAGACGTTATTTCGCGGTGGACTATCTCGTGTAATATCATCTGCGTGGATCACAATTGTATTTTGTGGCATAGGCGGTTCCAGGGGTGGGACGCGAGCACATGGCCCAATGTTATTAGCGGCTCCAGGGATGAAATTAGGGGGAAGTTGTGGGCCCACGACGTGCAACTACATAGCAAAAGATATAAACTTGAAACTTGGTGACCTGTTTTAGCAATGCCTTGCACACGTTTAATTTTTTGTTGTTGAAATTGTTGGTTTCCCAAGGGCGACTCCAGGGACGGATTTTGGGGGCATGAGTTTGACTCCGTTCACACGCATTGTGTTCCGGGGTGACACCGCTTGAGCGCCATATAGGCCGCCTCGTCGGTGCAGACAAAACGTGATTTGACGTCACTGGCGGTTGAGCGCTGCACCAATCAAATTGCAAGATTTCAGCTAGCAATAGCGCAATAGTTGAAATTGAACAGTCTGTTGGTGGCGATTGTTGCGCGGTAGCGCCAATAACGCCAAGGCCGGTACACTGAACTCAGACGGTAGCGCTGGTTGCGCGCGGGTTTCGATGCTGACGTTCGTCAAGTTAGCAGCATCAGATATCACACTGGCAGTGCGATATTCCGGGGTATCTCGATTTGCCACACATTTTGCATACAGGGCCTCCTCGATGCGCTGATTCCGAAAATATGCCTCTATAGAGTGGTATTTTTGTCGTTTACGAGTTACAGCCATTGTAAGATGATGTAAGAGCGCGGCGCCGACGAAGGAGCCGGGCCGCGCCAGTGACGTCATCCGGCGGTCCGCCGAGTACAAGGTCAAATGGCTGTATTTACCTGGTTATAGGGCCTTGATTGTATTTAGTGCCCCTGAACATTATTTTGCAGTGGGTAATTTCATGCAATATCATTTGCATGGATCACAATTGCATTTTGGGGCATATGCGGTACCAGGGATGAAATTAGGGGGAATTGTGGACCCATGGTGTGACACCACATAACAAAATATACCAATAAGCACAAAGATAAAGATAACAAAAGACAAGGCTCAATTCCCCTCTCCTTCCCCTCCTGAGCACGCCACTGCACAAATAAAATGCCATAATTTACTTTCTCATGCATACACATATAATTATAAGCATCTAAAACAGAAATCAAAGCTGCAAAAATAGTAGTGACATCTTTAGATACCCCCCCCCCCCCCTCTTGGGAACTTCCTGAGGACGCCATTGGGTTAATTTCCCCAAACTTTAAAAAGGATTATATGTTCGATCATACAATAAGGTGGCAAAATCCTAAACATAAAAAAAATGTGTTCAAACAACGTCCCAGGACAAAGAATCTAAAAATGCATGTTTTCCCCCATTGTTTTGCTACCTGTATCCGCCCATGATAATTTTGCATATTATGACAATAGGGATGTAGTTCATGCTCCAAGGAATCGAATGCCGCTTTCCCGGAGAGAATCGGTCCAGCGGTTTCCGAGATACAAATGGGGGAGGGGGGGGGGGGGGGGGGTAGTCGAAGAGACAGATTCGTATTTTTTAGCCTGACAGTAATAAGGTTAACCCGAGGCCTGTTCACGGGGTCTGCGGCCGCCGCAGCTCCCGCGGCCAGGAGGCGGAGCTTAATTTGAACAACTTTGAACACTTTTGCGGCCGCTGATGGCGTCCGATAAATGGCGCGTGTAGCGTTCGCAACGAATAGGCAATTTCATGAAAACCCTCAATGTTTTTCAAAACCACTCGACTACATGAATATCTATGAGTCACTACGAGTCATTTTAGGTCAAACAACCGCGCCAGTGAGCTGCGATATCAACAAAACAGTGCGCAACCTTTGTCAGACGCGCACCATTTATGTCGAAGTTGTTTTGCGGCTGCTCCCGAGCAACCGCAGGAGCCGCAGAACGGAGAGTCTCTCCTCCTGGATCTGCTCTTTCGTGATTGGCTGACGATTAAGCCCCGCCCTTTTGGCCGCAGACCCCGTGAACAGGCCTCCGGCATTGATTGGAGTCTCAGCAGAACGCCATTGACGTGGGGGGGGGGGGGGGGGCATTAAACACCCCCTGGTTATACTCCGAACCAATGATCGCAGCGAGAAGCGCAAGGCGGCGATCGAAAGCTCTCAATGAGACGAATCTAAAGCATGCTAAAAAATGTAAAAGTGAGGTAAAATGTCAGGTCAAGGTCAGGTCAAAGGTCAAAATCGGCGTATTTGAGTTTATGGGCCATACTTTCCATCCAAAGCCTTCGATTGCAACCAGTTTCACCCAATGTGCTGCTAAAGGTATGATACATATCTCACATGAGCTAAAGTGAGATTGTTGGCCAAGGCCAAGGTCAAGGTCAGGTCACAAAAGGTCACTATGCTCAAAATATCTACGAAAGTCATGCAACACATGTTTTATGAGTTATTTTCCACGTATAATTCGATAGTGATAGTTATTTTACTATCTGACTTAATTTACGTGAAGTAAATGTCAATTTCAGGTCAAGTTGATTGACACTGTTGACACTGAAGGTCAAAATTTGTAATTGTTAAATCTAAACAAAAAAGGCATGTTGATTGTTGCTTGACCAGTTTTGTCTCAGAAATACAGTAGTTGCATTTATTTGTCTGTATCTAGTCAATAAAAGCAGAAAACGCAATTTCAAAATATGACATCATAAGTTACCCATACTTTAGATGTCATAAGTCAGTCAAAAATGGAGATATCAGTTTGAAATTTGGTATGGTAGTTGACTATGTATGGCTCTCCGACATATCTTCCGGTTTTGGTCTGCGCTCCTTCACTGAATGCCTTCAAGGCTAGATTGGACACCCATTGTGCTCACATTGGGTTCAGCATACCTGACACTGACTGAGGAGACATGCCAGGAATCATGAGCCCGATGAGAGCGGGTACTGAGGCCTTGAGGCCTAAAAATCCTGATTACTGTAAGGTAAGGGAAGGTAAGAAGAAGAGTAGTCACCCAGTATGCAAAACGTGGCAGGAACATCAACAAGATATGTGAGGCAGCCTAAATCCTGTCCCAAATGAGACAGCAAGCTGCCTGGGGCAGAAAAACCCTGCCCCATTCGGGGCAGAATTTTGTCTTAACCAGGGGGGGGGGGGGGGGTGCAGTCAGGTATTCACAACCACGTTTTTATCTAGTATGGATTCACTTTTCACTGATTAGTTTTCAGCCAAAAGCTGTTGACCAGGGGGGTGCGGTTGGTCGTAATCACAGTCACGTTTTTATCTAGGGTGAATCAGTGAATTGTCACTTCTGCCCCAAAAAGTCAAAAGTTGCCCCAAAACTCCCAAAGCTGCCCCTAAATTTACAATTCTGCTCCTAAATTTAAAAGCTGCCCCCAAATTTACAAACCTGCCCCAAAATTTTCAGAAGCTACCCACAAATTTTCAAAAGCTGCCCACAAATTTTCAAAAGCTGCCCCAATTTTGATGTGTTGGTGCTAACCCTGCCCCTACAAGATCTCATCAAAACTTGCCACATTTTGAATACTGGGTAGTCAGCTGACAGTAATATTACAAGAAAGTGGTACAAAGTGGTTTATCTTTGACTGTCTACAAGATGGTCTGGGGGGGGGGGGGGGGGGGTCCAGGGGGTGACAGCCCTGTTAGGTTATGCACACAGCATTCTAAACATGGGTCCCTGCGACTGTAATTGCTGTAAATGTTAGGTCAGGTTAAGACATAAAGACATAAAAGAAAAGTGCAACAAAGAGCCTCTTGGGCCCATCCGAGGTTGCACCCCACCCCCCCCCCCCCCTCCACCAGTCTCGCCCCTTCAAATCACCTTACTCTACCTGCATAAAAGAAGGCTAATCCCACGAGTATTTATGAACTAATCCCTTCTCTGTAAAGTATTTATCTAATCTAATTTTGAAGGAAGCAAGTGTCACTGCATCAGCGACATCCCCTGGTAGCATATTCCAATGTCCTACAACCCTTCTACTGAAAAATGACTGTCGTAGCCTAGTCCTACTTTGTTTCATAATGAGTTTATGCTGATGACCTCTACCTCGATTTTCCCTATTGAACTCAAACATACCCTTTAAATATCCAGAATGCTGACTATTTACAAACTTGAAGACTTCAATTAGATCTCCTCTTAGCCTTCTATATCTAAGTGAAAACATACCCAATTTCTTTAATCTATCTTCATAAGGTAAACTACCAAGACAATTAACCATTTTTGTTGCCCTTTTTGAACTCTTTCTAACAACCAGCAATCTTTCTCATATGTTGGAGACCAGGCTTGTACACAATACTCCAAATGTGGTCTAACGTATGCACAATACAGTTTTGTTATTACCTTTTCACTCTTGTAGGAAACATTTCTGTTAATGGCCCCTAGCATTCTAAGTGCCTTTTTCCTAGCTTCTACAACCTGGTCTGACGCTGATAGTCTATTGTTTACCACGACACCTAAATCTCTTTCCTTTTCAATCTGCTCCATTTTCTGCCCACCCATTTCATACCTATGTTTACTGCTAACCCGTCCAGTGTGCATAATCTTACATTTACTCAAATTGAATTTCATCTGCCATGCTTCAGACCACTCAACTAGCTTGTCCAGATCTGATTGAAAAACATCCTGATCATGCTTTCCTCTAATAATCCTGACAACTTTTAGATCGTCTGCAAATTTCAAGACTTTGCTGTCTATACTGTTCTCAATTGCATTCACAAATATTATAAAAAGCAATGGGCCCAGGACTGAGCCCTGTGGAACCCCACTGAGAACCTCCTTCCATTGTGATTGGCACCCATTCAATATAACCCTTTGCTGGCGTCCTGAAAGCCACGTTTCTATCCAATCCAGAATCTTGCCCCTGATCCCATGAATTTTAAGTTGCAACCCCAGTCTTGTATGGGGGACTTTGTCAAATGCTTTACTGAAATCAAGAAAAGCTACATCTAGCTGTTTACCCTGATCAAAGCTATCTGTTGCAACATCCAAAAACTCCAGAAGATTAGTTAAACAAGAACGGCCCTTCCTAAAGCCATGCTGTGTATCCTTGATGAGTTCATTTTGCTCCAAGAATTCAACAATCTTATCTTTGATGATTGATTCAAGCACCTTGCAGACTAATGAGGTCAGACTAACCGGTCTATAGTTTTCCTCTTTACTTCTATCTCCCTTTTTATGAATAGGAACAACATTTGCTCTTTTCCAATCAAGTGGAATTTTACTATCTGCGAGTGATTTAGAAAATATTATGGCTAATGGAACCGACAACTCCCTTTCAGATTCTCTTAAAAGTCTAGCATGGATTTCATCAGGTCCTTCTGCCTTGTTAGGCCTTACTTTCTTTAGATATTCTAGAACAAGTTCACTACTTATGCCACCTAGCTCTCCTATAGTCTCCTCTGTCTCTAGCTCAGGCTGAAGTGCTGCAATACTACTCTGGTCCTCGATAGTAAAGACAGATTGAAACTGATCATTAAGCACTTCAACCATTTCACTGTCCTTGCTAACTAACACATCATCTACCTTAAATGGACCTATATTTTTGGAAACTGTACTGAACTTATAAAAACTGAAGAACTTCTTACTATCTGCATTACAATGTCTAGCTAAATCAAGTTCCTTTGCCCTTTTAGCTGCTCTGACCTTTTTCTTAACTAAATTTATTGCATTCTGGTAGGCCTTCTGATTTATATCTAGTGAAGATCCCTTCAAAATGCCAAATGCACTTCTTTTAGCTTGTATAGCACTCCTTACTTCTGGGGTAAGCCAAACTGGTTTGCCCTTGGTTCTGTTACGTTTGTGCCTGAGGGGTATATGCCGATTCTGAATTTGGTTTAATCTAGCTTTGAAAACATTCCAGGCCTCACATGCATCTAAACCTGCCAACTCAACATTCCATTTTATCTGTGCGAGGTCATTTCTAATACCATCAAAATCAGCCCGGCTGAAGTTTGGAACCATAATAAGGTTATCTTTGGGCCTCATTTCTGATGAGATATTGAATTTAACCATATTGTGATCACTGGTTCCTAGACCTGCACAAATACTTATGTCACTAACTAGATCACTGTTGTCTGAGAATACAAGGTCTAGAATGGAGCAATGTCTGGTTGGCTCTGTTACAAACTGATGCATGAAAAGCTCCTCTTCAAAGATTTGCCTATACAACCTACACTCATTTGTTTCCTCTGCTATACTTTCGTATCCTCTTAAGTTAAAATCTCCCATAATAAGACACTGAGCCTGAAAGTTCCTACGTATTTCCTCACAAATATCTTGGTCTGTTTCAGCTTGGGAGTTCCTTGGAAGATTCCCTGGTCTGTAAAATGCACCTATCCTCAACCTTCCTCTGTTTCCTGTACCAATTTTAATGTTAAGCCAGATTGATTCTACTTCTTTTACTTTACTAGAATCATCAACTCTAGTAGTGCAGTACAAGCTATTTACATATACAAACACTCCGCCCCCCTGCCGTGATTCTCTGCAGTATGAGAACATGTTATACCCTTGTAACTCGAAATCCTGTAGCCTATCCCTATTATACCCCTCACTAACCCATGTCTCGGTTACACAAATGATATCAGGCTTTTCAAGGGCAACATAACACTCAAACTCATCAAATTTAGACCTAATACTTTGGGCATTCAGCAACACACATGTGATCTTATACTTTGAGCTGACTCTACTAATTCTGAGGGAATTATGATCTACTGTCCTATTCTGACATGAACTTCTACCAATGCTTACTTCCTGATGCCCTAGTACTAGCGTCCCTGAACCCCCCCTCCTACCTAGTTTCCCTGAATGACACTTCTGTAGGCATCTCCCAAAGCCCTTGCCCCCTCATCCGATAAGTGAAGCCCATCCTTCATATAGTACCTACGCCACTCATAGAACTGATCCCATAAGTCTACATAACTAAGCTCCATAGCTGAACATAAGTTCTGAACTGAGCTGTTCACAGACAGAGCTCTCGAGTACCACTCCTCACTGGCTCCACAGCGAGGGAGGATGCCAGTCACAATGACTGGTTTCCTGGACTCCTTCAACCTCTGCAGCAGGCTCCGGTACTCCGCTACTATTCTCACACTCTGCCTAGGTCCTATGTTGTTCACCCCCACCTGTAGTATAACTGTCTCCGGGCTACTCCTACCAAGTTCTGCCTCAATGACAGGGCCCATATCAACTACTCTTGCCCCTGGTTTGACTATACATCTGTCCCTCTTCCCACAGAATGTTCGCCTTAAGGGCCTTACCCTTGAGTCCCCAACCACTAAATGCTGAATCTCTTCCCTGTCACTTTCAGCTGCTGACTCTAACGCACTGAAACTATTTGCTATTGTAACCTGCGGATGTTCTCTGGGGCTGTACTGCCTGACTCTACCCTGAACTTTTGTCCATCCCTCCTGATCCCCTTCCCTCTTCCTCCTCCAGATTATGCTACCACCCTCCATTACCCAGCACCCCTCCTCATCCTTACTGTCTGTGGCCCTAGCATTACTTTCCACAATGTTGAGTCTCCAGAAACGTGACCCTACAACACACTTCCAAACCCCAGCAGCACTATCCACCTTTGCCTTATCCTCCTCCCTTATGCCCCTATCAGAACTACCACTGGTCCCTGATCCTGTAGGCTCCTTTTCTGACCCCCTAACCACAATCTGCGCATACGTTCCTTGGTCAGGAGCTACACCCTCCTGCGGCTCATCTCTACACCTACACTTACTTAACTGTGCCTCAAGCTCTGCTACCCTAGCCTGGAGGGCCTCTAGCTCTGCTACCTTCGCCTGCATCCTAGTCATGCTCATTTGAATACACTAGTAACTTAGGTATATAACTTAGGTACTATGCACTTTTCAATACTTTACTAACTTAACTTTTTTTTGTTTTTTTGTTTGTTTTTTCTTCTTCTAAGCCTTAACTAGATCTAAGTAAAGCTAGTGACACAAATCAGCTATGAGTGCACCTAATACTAGACTAAATATCTAATCCTTAAATAAACTGATACTAAATACACCTTAATTATCCCTAATTTTCTTAAAATATCTACTTATCCAACCCTGCAACTAATAACACAAAAATAAGACCAAGACAATTTTGGCGCACACAAGCTAGAATGAAAAGTCCTTTAAAAAGCAAGTAAGAGGTAACAGCTAACTATGAATGCTTACAAATAATACCTAAACGATACACAAAACTAAATATCTAATCCTTATATCTAAATATAATGTGGTTCCTCAAAAAATACACAAAACAACAGAGCTATCCAACAGCTACTTAGCTTGTCTAAAGCGGGGTAAAGCGGTTTGATTATGTATTGTTTTTGGTGACGTCACAGCTTTGGTATTACTGGTACACTTTTCTGTCTGTCATAATAATACTTTCTTCTTCCATTAGGGACTTCAAAAACACCATTAACTGGGGAGGTGAATTACTGAACTATTACCCATTTACCTACCTAAGCTGTGGGAGACAAACAACTCAATCAATAACCCTTAGAATGATGGAATTTAAAATAAGAATTAATGCACCAATATATGGACCAAAACAGTGAAAATGGTGAAAAACAAGACTTGAAAGCATGAAAGCACTCGCCAGTCGCCTGCACAAACTTGACGTGCTGGTACAGGAGAGATGCGTCCAGAGGTGCACCTGTATCAAATTAACAACCGATAAAACTATGTCAGACCAGGTAGAACAAAACCGATTGTTGCAGCAAACCTGATAGCAAAGTAAACTTACCTGCTCACAAGTTTTGAGTTAGAAAGTCCAGACAGTTGAACAAATAACCAAATAACGAATTTCTTATAAAGGCGTTTCAGTTTGAATATTCATAAAATCCCCCACCCAAGGACGTACAATAGAGGTAGAATCATCCGGGGATTTTGGCGCCCCAATCACAAAACATTAGCGTGACGTCACTGGACCTCTGGTCCGACTCGTCTGTCGCCGCACGCGGCTCGGTGCGGAGCGAATATTTCGAACGGGATATGTGCGTATGTATGTATTTACTTCGCGGGGCATCCACAAATTGGCGTGGCTATTAAGCCCAGGGTCGAATGGGGAAGTAAAACATGCAGGGAAAGAGAACACACAGTCGCACAGCCTAAATCCTAAAACCACAAGCATTCACATATGTCACGACACACACGGGTCACTGAGATCAGTCGTCTTGTTGGAATCCGTCGTCCATCGTAGCGGACACGAGGTGTCGTTTCACCGCGTGCGTGAAAGCTGGCGGCCCCAGCTGCGAGATGTCAGGTGGGAGTCCGTTGTACAGGGCGGGTGCCCTGCAGGAGAACCACCGCTTTCCGGCCTCAGTTCTGGAGTGGGGGACGTGCAGCTGCTGGTCCTGCCTGGTGGATCTGGCGCGGACAGAGCTGTTTGTGCGGAAGGCGCCTGCGAGCGCGTCCGGTTCGCCATTCGCCATGATTTTGTGTGCCATGCTGAGCGTGGCCGCGTTAGCAAGTTGGCGGGCAGTCAGCCAGCCTAGCCCTTCCCGCAGGTCAGACACGTGATCAAATTTGCGACGTCCGAAAATGGTGCGAGCAGCATAGTTCAAGATCTTTTGAATTTTGTCCAGGTTCTTCTGAGTGCTATTGCCGTATACAGATATGCAGTATCTGACGTGCGGGAGGACCAGCGCTGTGACCAGTATGGTGATGATGCCATCAGGTAAGAGGTGGCGCGCATGGGAGAGGCCGGCCAAGATGCCTATGCAGCTGCGGCTGACGTGGGACACATGAGCGTCCCACGACTGTGTTTGATCGAAAGTGATGCCCAGATTTTTTACTTCCTTCACAGGTTGGAGGGTTGCGTCACGGAAGGTGACCTGCAAATTTGGCAGATTGCGCAAATTTTGGCGGCTACCGAAAGCGATGAGCTGAGTTTTTGACGTGCTTACTTTGAGGCCGTTCGCGCGAAACCAAGAATCCAGTGTGACGAGAGTTAGCTCCAAGCGGGAGATGAGCGCTGGTAGGTCGCCCTTTTTGCCGGTGATAAGCACCTGGGTGTCGTCCGCATACTGCACCACGCCGCCTTCAGAAAGCGACGCTATGTCGTTAGCAAAGATGCTGAACAACAAAGGCCCCAGGGCCGATCCCTGGAAGACACCCATGGTGTTAGCGAGTGGTCGAGAGGTCGCGGCGCCTGATGTCACGCTTTGGGTGTGTCCGTGGAGGTACGAATGGAACCATGTGGTGTCAACTACATGCAGCTGCAATTTGTTCAGGAGTAGGTCGTGGTCGACGACGTCAAAAGCTAAATTTAGGTCGAGGAGGCAAAATAGTGATATCTCCCCGCTATCGGTGGCGGAAAGCATGTGATCGGTGATGGAGAGTAGCACGGTTTCTGTGGAGTGATGGGGTCGGAAACCGTGCTGGGAAGGAGAGAGGAGACGATTGTCGGATAGGTAGGAGTAGAGCTGCTTCTGCACCACCCGCTCTATCACTTCGGAGATGACAGGTATGATTGAGATTGGACGGAAGTTTGATGGGCCAGATGGGTCGCCGGACTTGTGCATCGGGTGAATGATGGAATGTTTCCAGGAGTCGGGGAATTCAGCCAGGGTAAGTGAGGAGTTGACGATGTGAAGGATGACGTCACCGATAGCAGGGAGGATGGCTTTGATGACTCGGATACACATTCCGTCCGCACCGCATGCAGGAGAATTACGCATGGTGGCGATGGTTCGAGTAAGTGAGACTAGGTCAATAGGGGATGAGAATAATGCGCAGGCACCGACTCGCGGAAGGCGGCAGGCAAGGGTCGGGGCCGCGCCACCAGCGGCTATTTCTGCCGCGACTCGGGGACCCACAGACACAAAACACGCATTCAGGTCTTCGGCGGGTACCTGTGGCTGAACCTTTTGCGCCGCCTTTTTGTCGCCTATGACGGCTCGCATGTTCCGCCAGACGGTGTGCGCGCCTAGCTCGCGTATGCGCTGGCCGATTAATAAGCGTGTGTCCCGGCGAATGGCGGACCGAGCGGCTCGATTGAGTTATCGGTACTCAGGGGACCCTCTGCCTGCCTGGCGCAGGGTTGCGCGGCGCTGGGCCATGTGCGACCGAGTCTGGTCGGAGACTGGAGGCGCGGTGGGGTTGCGAATCCTGACATCCCGCAGCGTGGCGTGTGCGTCGAGAATCGGTAGAAAATTTGACGTGAAGGAGCACCACTTGTCGGCAACGGTCGTAGAGATAACTCCCCCCCCCCCATCAGTGGTTTGTAGGTCGCGAAGAAAGGCCCCACCATCGATGCGGTTAAGACAGCGAGAGCGGATGACGGTCGGTTTACGGCGAACACGGGGAATGTTCATGCTGACACGGATAAAGTTATGGGGGCTATAATTACAGTGAGCGGTGCGGCAGTCTAAAACAATGTCACGGCGCTGAACGATACAAACATCCAGTAGAGAGCCTGAGGCGTACGTGGAAGATGTTACCGATTGAAAGAGCGAGTAATCGTGGAGAAACTCCTCTAAGCGCCTACGGCCAGGGTCATGACCAGCCTTCAAAAGGTCACAGTTCAGGTCACCGCAAATCACCGTGGACGCGGTCGGGCACTTCACTAGTACCTGCTGCAGCTGGCGCTCCAAGTCGTCAAAGTCCGCCTGCAGCGCCGTGGCCGTGTGACGAGGTGGGCGGTAGGCACTACCGATCACGAGTTGGCGTCCTCGTTCCTGCTTGATGACGGCCCAGAGGGACTCGAGCTTGCTGTCCGAGATCTTATCGGTGGTAAGCTTGAGCGGAGATGCAGTGATGGTGTGTTTCGTGGCCAGAGCAACTCCACCGTACCCGCGGTTGTCGGGGCGGTCAGCACGGTGGAGGGTGTAGCCTGGGATGACTAGGAGTCTGGTTGGAGTGCTGGGTCGGAGCCACGTCTCGGAAATAGCGATGATATCGTAATCCAGACAGTACAGGTCGTTGGCAAGTTCAAGGAGCTTGGGCTTCAGTGACTGGATGTTGATGGAGCCGATGCGGATGCCGTTACAGGTGTTGATGCGGATGCTGTTGCAAGTGTTGCCGCCTCCTCTCCCCCTCCGTCCGTGCGCCCCCGGCGCTGCGGCCGTCGGCCACCGCTGCGCGGCTGCGCTCTCGGCGTGCCTGCCCGACCCGGCCGGGCCGGGCTGACGTCACCGGTATGCGGGGCTGCGCCACTGGCGGGAGGGGTCGGGCCGCTTGCGGGAGGGGAGTCTCGTCGGTCGACTGTGACACCGAGCGGGGCGGTGACGTCACCGCCCGGGGCGGGTCGGCCCGGGGGCCGCTGCCGCCGCGAACGTGAGCTCCGGCGGCCGGGGCTCGCGGGCCGAACGGGTGTACATGGAAGCATTCAAAGTTGTAGCATTCAATGCTTGTACCATCCAAAACAGCACCATCCAACGCTTGCGATATCCAAATTTCGCCCGGGTAGGGGACATCGTCATCATCCAAGCTAGCAGCAGCTAAAATCGTGGTATCCAGCCACATACAAAGTAGTGGCAGCCAAAGCTTGCGACCTCCAAAAATAGAACACCGAGGACATCTATCTTCCGGGAACTATTGGTTCAAATATCGCCCGGTAGATGTCTCACCATAGCCAGTGGTTCGACGAAACGCTAGTTGAGCGACGTCCCTGGGACACGGTGGAATGGTGTACAGTGGAACCCGTCATTGTCAGTGACGCCGCCGCCGCCCGCGGGGTCTCAGCCGACCGCCCGGCTGCGCCGGGCTGTGCGCCCTGGCGGTAGGTAGCCTTGCCTGCTGGCGGGAGAAATGTTCGCTTCTGCTGAGCCATGGGAACCGTAGGAGCCCGTTTATTTCCTATGTGTTTAAGCTGAGTGTGCATTGATCTGGGCATGATGATTTTAGTGAGTAGGTTTTCGGTACATATGGAGCTATCACTTTAGGGTGTTTAGCTGTTTTGCCAGTTAACCCTATTTGTAACAGGCTCCTGGCTACCCCTATTTGTAACAGGGGGGGGGGCGGATTCCCCCACCCCCCCCCCCCCCGGAGATCTCGAGATCTCGAGATCTACTCGTCCGATTTTCAAAAATGGAACGGTGTTTGGTTCCCCTAAACATGATCTACATTTCTAAATAATAATAAAAATCTAAATTTGGGATAGAGGGGCAACGGGGGGCAAAAACTACAAACTTTAGTGGTATTTTTGATCCAACATAGCTTTCATGTTTATCCACCGATTTTAACACAATTAATATAAATCGATAGAGATTTAATTGGAAATTGATATATAATGGTGACGTTTGAAAATTCAAAAATCATAGGCGTGTGCAGGTCACTCAATATGGGGTGAAGTAAATGCGGAATAAAAACATTTTTTGATGTTGTTTTTTGATAAATGAAATGGTATGTGATTGTGACATTAGACAAAACAGTTATAAATCATATTTTTTGCCATAGGCGGTACCAGGTTAGTGAAAAAGGGAGGTCAAATTGGAGAAGAAAAAAATATTAACCGCAGACAAGTTGCTACCCAGCACTATAAATATTTACTGATCGTAGATAGTTCCTTTTTGCATGTTGCACTTCATCATAGGCGTATCCAGGATCCAAACTGGGGCGGCGCAAGACCTTTTGATAAGTATATTATCCGCTATTATGATACTAACTAGTCAACAGTGACTATTTCACTTACAACTTCAATTAACATTGGTTACCCCCCCCCCTCCCTTTTTACCCTACCTGGACTCGCCTATTATCTTATAATCGCTAGTAGAGTAGTCTGTGGTGCGTGTTTCATCCGAAAACTGCAGTATGTTATGACATTGTACGTCCATGCCTCTTAGTTTCCTTGTAATAATATGACCCCCTTTCTTCCATTCCTGAGCGCGCCTCTGCAAAAAAATGACTTTATTCCCTTTTCTGGCCTCATATGTGCATATGTCATTATAAGCTAAACGTCTATTGCGCCGTTATCGCTGGCATATCGTCATCACCATGCCAGTCACCCCTCTTTTCATGTGCCTGAACACGCCCCTGAAACTCTATATGTAATAAATTATGCAAATAATGGAAGCAGAAGCTATCTTTTACATCTTGATAGCTATAAATGCCCCTTACATTGCTCTATTGGCTTCCCGCCAAGCATTGAATACTTCCTGGAACCCCCCCCCCCCTTTCAAGCCCCTGAAACCGCCTCTGCCATGCAATATTTATGATATTTCATTAACATCAACTAATTTGCACTTGTTGCAATCACCGTAAACCGATGTAACTCCTTCATACTTGAGGCAGTTAGGAAGAAACCGTGAAGATCGCATTTCCGTATTATCGCCAAATGTCGCCTCCGAACCCACCCAAAACTGTGCCCTGAAACCGCCTCTGTTCAGGTTCGGAACTAAAATTTTTGAATCCAAATGCGGTATTCAATTCTATGAAAAGTCCCAAAATTGAATGGGCCTGCTCCCAGCCATTCTGGAGATATCTGCGAAAAACATGAGGGGGGGGGGGCGGAATCCGCCCCCCGTTACAAATAGGGTTGAAGGCCAATAGGTCACTTTGAAAGTTGTCTTGAAATTGTGCTATACGGGGTATTTCGAGCTGAAAAAGCAAATATGGCATTTGTTTGGACGATAGATGGATGTCCGTCGAAAAATGAGCATGTTTCTCTTTTCTCCTTCATGGCCATAACAAAAATTGTGACAATTATGACGTCATGCATATGGTATAGCTTGGATATGGAAACTATTGCACACAATAACGACGGACTTAAGACATATATACGCAGGCTGCGTGTAACGTAAACAACCGTTGTGGGAATCCGAAACAAGTTTCGTGGAAATGAATCTTCTTTTAAAAGGGGCCACCAGTGCTGTGTAGAAATTACTTAACGTTTGGAGCTAATTGTTTCACACAACCCATTTTTCGATCTGCTCTACAAATATGCTATCTCAGTTCAAAACTCCATGTTAAAGGTGAACTATTCCCTTTAATAAGCTGGAGTAGGGATCTTTGAACCTCGCTTAGATACGGTAAGTATATGTATGTACCTACAAACCAGTCAAACGTTCTCATTGGATAGGGAACCAAGCTGGCGATTCTTCAACGTTCTTTTCCAATGTGAAGGAGCACTTTGTTTTTTGTTTTGACCTCAGTTGACCTAAGATGACCTTGTAGGGGTCACTGAGCAACAGTTGCATAGGATCATCAAGAATGGGCTATAGAAACATGATCCTGAAGTAATTGGTCTGATGTAATGCGTATTCTCTGAATGGGAGGCATTTTCATATCTTCATATTGACATATAATGGGGAGGTCACGGAATCGACCTGACCTTAGGTCACAGATATACACAAATCTGCTGTCAATCAATATGCGATGTGTAGGTATTTAACCCTCGCCCGTGCAGCGTCCGATCAGTGCGTGACCGTGCAAGGGAGGGGGGGGGGGATTGGTACGACCCCCCACCAGCGTTTCGCCCCTAATTGGGCTAGAGCTTCGATTAAAAAACGAGCGTGTTGCTTGTCAAGAGAGTAAGCCATTGGTATTCGATTTTAAGGTCCTAGGTCATTATATGACCTCTGAAGTCATGCCAATGACCCAAAATTCAACCAAATGGTAAATCCGTATCAAATTGAATTTAATCGAGCTAAAATCGCGAATGAGCATATAATTATGCTAAATGGATGCCAAATTTGAAATCAGCGTAACAAAATGTCATAGAAACTGCCAAATTCCAAAAAGGTCATGTCGGGTCATGTCAGGTAATTTGAGGTCAGTGACCTCGGTTGATCTTTAGGGGCGCATGATCCCAGTGGAACATAAAATTATGTAAAATGGATCCCATATTTGAAATCAGCGTCGCAAAGTGTCCTAGAAGCCAAAAAAGTAATATGAGGTCATCGGATGTAAGTGACCTCGGCTGGACTCTGAAAAGGTCAATGGAGGTCACAATCTCAGTGGAAACCACAACTGTCACCTGGAAACACCTGTGCATATGATCCTGAACGACAAACACTATGAAACTGCACAAGTTACAAGGATTAATACTACGGGACGCCAGTTGCGCCTGACATGACCTTGAAAACAGGTCAAAGGTCACGGGTCATGTGACCTAAAACTTTAGAAATTGCATAATATGTGTCAAATTGTTCACCAGTACGGTACTGAAAGTTTCATCGTAATCGGTTGATATTTACGCGAGTTATTCCCGAAAAACCGAGGGGGTGGCATCAACCCCTGCACTGGCGAGGGTTAAGCCTAATCCAATTATGTGAGTTTAAAACTGCTCGGACAAACACTGTTGCCTGTGCACGACCATTATTTTTTTTACGAAGATTGGGTCACTTATTGCAACCTGGTGACCTGACCTGAAGTGACCCGAAGTAAAACAAATATTGCAAAATGTGGTTCATTGAAGCCGTAACAGGTGCACGACAATTTGTTACAAAGACTAAGACAGAAAATCTGACAACAGGTTATCACGATCGATCAGTAAGCTGTTTGAACAGAAGTGCATCAACATATTATAACAATGTCAAACACACACCAATCGTTTTTGCGCTATTTAAAGGAATTATACGGGTTTTTCCCAGAATAAATGAGTTGCATAGTAAAACGTACTTATAAAGGTGGTAGAAGTCCCACGCTAGCCACATTTTTTTCAAGAAATTTCAGGAAATTAATAAGCAATATTTGAAAAATAAACTTGTTTTGTTCCAACAACACCTGTTACCTAGTTTTTCCCATAAAATTCGATATTTTTCATGATTTTTCATGCCGATACGCCACCACCAAATTATCAACGCTATAGGCCAGAGATAAGAAAACCACAAAACCCGAACGAACAGTGTGTAGTAATAAAGAGTCCCGTAAGTTTTGAATTGCATGATCATTTTGTGATCCAGTAGGACTTGCAGATAATTCAAAACTCTAAAATTGATTGCTGCAGATTCTAAGATGACAAATGTGGTGGACACTGGACAGTAATGCCGATCAAGTACTCTTTATCTGATACAAATCTCGAAAAACGCCAAAGTTTGAATGCTGATAATTGCTGAAATAATAGACTAAATGCGCATTGTGGTCCCTGTTATATGTCTTAAACGTGTTTAACCCGCGCGGCGCTGGGGGGTAAATTTTACCCCCCCTCCCGGATTTTCTCCATAACTTGACAACTATGACAGATATCAAAGTGAAACTTACAGTAGCTTATGGTGCATCAATTCTACGTCTTCTGCTATTTTTTTGTTTTTAATTCGTGAAATTTTTTGGCAGATAATAACGTTTTAGTGACGTCATGCCATGTCATTTTTGGTGAAAAAAACGTTAAATGTTTGAAAAATCGTAGAAAATAGCGTGTTACTGCAAATTGCAAATAAAAGGCGTCAAAAGAAGGGAAATAACATTGTCTTTGACATAGCTATCTCAGATTTGCAAAATTTTGGGGTTTTGACCCCCAAAAATGCAAACAAATGATTTTTGGGGAAGAATTTCCACAAAAGTTTTTTGTTTGAAGATTTAAAAAAAAAACGGAAGACATATTAGAGAACCGAGTATGAACGATGTTCAAACCAAATTTCAAAGCAATTTCTTTATTTTTGACTGACTTATGGCTTTCTAAGAACAAGTAACTCATGACGTCATTTTTTAAATTGCGTTTTTGGGGTTTTACTGACCAGATACAGACAAATAAATGCCACCACTGTATTTAGAAGACAAAACTAGTCTAGAAACATGCAATGTTTATTTAGATTAATCAATTTCAAATTTTGACCTTATTGTGACCTGACCTTGACCTGAGGACGATTATATGGTGTCAGGCTGTGAAAATGGCTGCTTCTATCGAATTATACGTGTAAAATAACCCATACAACATGTGTCGCATGGCTTTCGTAGACCTGTGACCTTGTGTGACCTGACCTTGACCTTGACATTTGCTTAAAATTTCACTTTTACTTATGCGGGAAATGCATTATACACTCTGGAGCACTTTGTGAGATAATAGTTGCAATATAAGGCTTTGGATGGAAAGTATAGCCCAAAAACTCAAATACTTACATTTTACATTTGACCTGACCGTGACCTGACATGTGACCTTATTTTAAGAATTTCGAGTATGCATTCGATTCTTCTCGTTGAGAGCTTGCGATCGCCGCATTGCGCGTCTCGCTGCGGTTATTGTTTCGGAAGATACGAGGGGGGGGGGTATAATTTACCCCCCAGCGCCGCGCGTTCGGCTGGAGACCCCAGCGCCGCGCGGGTTAAAGCTCATACAACTGGAAAAAAGAGTGCATTTCCTTTCAGGACGGAAACCCGTATAATCCCTTTAATGAGATAGTGCGTATTTCCCAGAAAAACCGGCTTACGTACCTATACTCAAATACACAATGCTTCCTGCTCGATAGAGACTGGTAAAGTTTTTAATCATGCCGCTTGTTGCCAGTCCAATATGGACCAGTAGAATACAACTAACAGCCACTGAATCTGATCCAACGACCACCGTCGTCACATGGGTGCTCAAAATGTTCGCGTTTAAGCCGGCGATCCACTAATAAAACGTCTCTTGGGTTGGTTTTAAGGTAGTCAATTTTGGTTTGCGCGCTGTCTCTGGCCGACGTAAATTCGACCACATATCGGACGTGCGAGATGCACTGGGCTGGCTCACCGCCCGGCAACCGTACGAACTTCAATCTCTCCACCTTCTTCACAAAATTTCCCAGCTTTCCAGCTTTCGGCCAATTCTGAACTTCGTTCCAGAAGCACCCGCCAGGACGATGATTTGGCCCTCCCGCGCGTGAGAACTACAACCGGCAAGTGTCGCTTTTTATATAGTACGGTGCAGCGGCACAACACCCTGTCTCGGGACATTCGTGACGTCTTTACCGTCATTTAAACGTAAAGTTGGCACTCTTTTACATGACATCTGATGTGCTGTGCTGGATGTGTGTGCTTGCGATCGTGTATTGTGTGTGTTTTGTTGTTCTACTCAGTGTACGCATGTGTGTCGTTTTTAACATGTATCTCATCTTTAAACCCTGACACGACGCTCAGAATAGCCGGTTGTATGTATCGGAGAGTGTTTTTACCGTAAATACAGTTTGAAGCTGTAAAATGGCATCGGTTACTCGAGGACTAACAAAACTCGTGATTCCGCCCTCCCGTCCCGCCGAATGCTGGTAGCCGTTAGGTGTTGGTGAAAGATAAATATGGAGTGATGATGTGAGGGCGGCAGACCCGGGGCGGGCGGGTATCACATTACACCGTGGGAGAACGCGCCGTCGTGTCGCGACGCGCCGAGCGCCGCCGTACTATGGATCGTCCATATATTACGTAACGCTTTCTTCGGCAATATTCAACACCCTGTTGAATATTGCCGTTTTAATGCAACGTTTCGTAACGTTTCGACTGAGCCCCGTATATAATTAAGTAGCGCAAACATGTTTGAAGTTTGAGCCCCCCCTCCCCCTAGCCTCTGTAAAACATACACAATCATGCTTAATGTAGCATGAACATCGTCGTGGCGGTCAATATCTTGAATTCCAGACCCTGTGCTAGTCACTCGTATAGGCTTTGTATGATTCTGTTATTGTTTCCGTTTAAGGTTCATTTTAATTGTCCAGCTTTACGATAACACCCGTGCGACCCCCTCCAGCTATGTAATATATGTGTATATATTCATATACAGACAATTATGGCATACATGACAGGAAAGTAAACACATAGGCGGACGCGTTTCGTCATTAATTACTTCATCAGCACCATATACACAAGATGAAATAATGCACACACTCAAGAAAAGCTATACATCACAGTTTAAATCTATTCGAATTTGTTTTTTAAGTTCTAGAAATTCTAGAAGAATGTGATATAAAACTTGTTATAATATACAATCATACTGAATTATATAATCGATGTCGCTAACGCAGAGAACAGTGGCGTAATATTCCAGAAACTGAGAGGTGAGATTAACTCAGGTTACTTTTATGGAAACTCAGACACCCAAAGAAGTTATCCCTATTAGACCAATCATTTTGCATGGATTCCCACGCCAGCTTACAATGTAGCTATACAGCTGAACTCTATTATTTCACCTTGCATACCGAAAACTTATTCCCTGAGATCGTCTGAAGAATTCATAGAAATACTCAGAGTACGGGATAGGCATGGCACCCTGGCATCTCTTGACGCATCCTCACTCTTTACGAATGTCCCTGTCGATCAGATGATTGATATGCTTCTTGAGAACGTGTACTCTCATGCGTCTATCCCGGCGCCACGTGTACCTAGAGCAAGAGCTAACTCAAACGTCTCGAGATATGCACAAAAGACACTCTTTCCTTTTGCACCCAGACTTGCACCCAGAGGGCAAGCTTTGCCGACAGATCGATGGGGTGGCAATGGGTTCCCCTTGGGGTGTCATTTGCGGAAACGTATATGGCACAGATAGAATCACTGACCTTAGAGAGCCTAGAAGAAACCTTTCACGTACTGCCGGTACACTGATGACATATTTGTTGATATTCTTGACGAGGAACAACTCATGTGCCTCAAATCCGAACTTGAAGACAAATCAATTATCAAATTCACGTTCGAAATGTCAGTAAACTACCGAATTTCATTTATAGATGTAACAGTTGATGCTTCAAATAAAACAATCGTTACCTCGGTTTACAGGAAACCCACTGATATTGGTAGATGTCTTAAAAGGATTATACGGGTTTCCGTCCTGAAAGTAAATGCACTCTTTTACAGTTGTATGAGCTTTAAACACATTTAAGACATATAACAGGGACCTCAATGCTCATTTAGTCCATTATTTCAGACATTATCAGCGTTAAAACTTGGGCGTTTTTCGAGACTAGTATCAGATAACGAGTACTTGATGGGCACTACTGTCCACCACTTTTATCTTAAGATCAATTTGAGAGTTTTGAATTATCTGCAAGTCCTACACTGGATCACAAAATTATTATGCAATTCAAAACTGACGGGACTTTGTATTACTATACACTGTCCGTTGAGGTTTTGTGTTTTTTGTGGTTTTCTTTTCTCTGGCCAGTCTGGCTTTTCTCAGCGTTGAGAATTTGGTGGTGGCATATTCATTTTTTGGCATGAAAATTCATGAAAAATATATAATTGTATGGGAAAACTAGGTAACTGCTGCTGTCGTTGGAACAAAACAAGTTTATTTTCTTTCAAATATTGCTTATTTTACCGGAAATATGCCATACGTGAGGTGTTTTTATTAGCATAAAAGAGATGACTGGCTCTGCCTCAGCCGGTCCTGCAGAAAATACGCGGTGGCATCACCGCGCACTTTGGAATGTCCTTACGTGCAGAAGAGGTCATTTCCAGAAAAATGTGGCTGTCGGCAATAGGCGCGCACGCGGGGGACGGCTGGCGGAGCGGCGCCTGGCCACTACTATTACTTTCGGATCCCCTGGTCAAAACGGGACCGTCCCGTTTGGAGGCGGTGCCCCTATATTTCCAAAACCCCTGAAGTTAGGGGGCGGAAGTTTTCGAAGCTGTGTTAGGACGTCGCTCTCCCTATGTGACCAGAAAACTGTTGATCCAGTCCATCTAGAACACACCTTGGAACTTACTTAATGAGTTAACTATTATATTTATGTATTACTATTAAATTATGTATATGTTAAATTTTCAATAATAATTCATCACAATCAATCATTAATTATAGAATATGAAATTCGTTAATTAAATCCGTTGCAGACTATGGTCACTAGCGGATCCAGGGGGGGGGGGGGGGGGGGGATTGCGGCCATGACTCCCCTCCAAAACGCCTGAAATCGGCACAAAATTGACACATTTCCTGATATGGAAGACAATCTAAGCAACTTTTACAAGGGAAAGTTTGTTTAAAATCGGCTATCAATGCATAACCAAGCGAAATACGATGAGTTTTCAGAATTATGTGATATTTTTGGGCCCACCACCCGTCCCCCTCCCCCCCCCCCCCCCCTCCAACCACCGTTCTGGATCCGCCAATGACTATGGTAGTAGCAGTTCCATACGCTAGTACCATCAGGTTTATCGGAATGGGCCGGTAATCGCATATCGAAACGTGGCAGCTGACGCCCATCCTCGTCGTGAGTGATTTTCTTGGCCTTAGCAACAAGTGGCGTCAGGGGCCCGGGAGCAGGGGGAGGGGGCAGCGGGGGCGCTTGCCCCCCCCCCCCCCCCATCTGGACCGGGGGTGCTGCGCCCCCCCCAACTTTGGTGAGCAGAAGTTTCCCTAAAAATTAGCTCTTTCAATTTTCTTCACAAGAAGTTATATAAAATATGAAAGCCTCTTATATAAAATTATTATTGAGTATTATATTTTTTTTTAATAAAGTTATAGAAAATATGAAAGTCACTTTCATTTTTTCCCGTTTTCTTTTATAGCATGTCATAAGTATTATTATTATATAGCTTTGCCTTTATAGCAGTATCGTATACCTTTCTTTTCCTTCCTTTTCCTTTTTCCATTTTGTCCTATGAGATATAATGGAAAACTTTGGTAGCAGTACATTTGGTAGCAGTTGTCTGCTTGGCGCGTCGTCGTTAAAATAACACACTGACGGCGATAAACATCTGCTGCATTTTGTTTATAAGTTTATCCCACGTCAACGTTACGGATGTGGTCAAACTGGCGTGCGGCCCTCTGCTGTCCACTCTGTCTGCTGACGGGGCGGCAATTGCAAGCAAGAGTTAGTGTACATGTCGTAGGTTACCGTGATACGGTGATGAAGCGGTCGGTGCAGCCCACACTCGCGGGCTTCTTCAAGAAAAACAAACGTCAGGCGTCAGGTACGAGTATTTTATCAGACGACAGGCGGGTTTACAAAGGCATACGGTTCATAGTAGGAAACGGGGGTGGGGGAGGGGGGTGGCATGACCCCACTTTTACATAATTCTTGCTTTCTATGGTAACCCGCGCCGTGTTGGGGGTGGGGCGTTTAGACGCCCCCCCCCCCAAGGTTTTTCGAGGATAGCGAAAAAACGGCGGCGCGCGGTTTTTGCCGTTTCAAAAACGGCGTACGGCGCACAGCGCCTCCGTTTCAGCCACCTTTTTTGCCACACCTGCTCGGGCATCAATTACCCACATTGTGTGCAATTCTTGACCACAGGTCATCTCAGGTCAGGTCACGCGACCACACCTCCAAATAAGTTTGCGGTCGTACCACAGCCACAGTTTTTGGCTGATCGGTTTAAAACTTACAGGATTTCATCAGGTCATACATAGATACCTACAATTGGAATATCTAAGATGGTATATATCGGTGACCTAAGGTCGCCGGTCGGGTTAATTTCGTGACCTCCCATTATAAGTCAATGGTAAATATTAAAATGTTTCGTTTTCCGAGGATACGCATGATATCAGTCCAATTCCTTCTGGATCATGTTATCATAGGCTATTATTGATGATCCAGGTTAAATTTTTGTTCAGTGTTTTTTTATTATGTTTTTTTTTTATTATGTTATGTTTTTTATTTAAATTTCAGTTCAGTTCAGGTTAAGTTTTTTACAGGATCAGCCGAGGTCAGCAGAGGTCACCAACACTTTTTGTGTCAATAACTCTCGATATAATGAATATAAAGAAGTGAAATCGGAATCAATGTGTTTGTCTCGTCGAGACGCGCCTCCCAATATGCAATATGACCTGCTTGGGTCGCCACTTGACCTTGATCTGAGGTCAAATTTATATATTGACTTAAACTGGTCCAAATTAAAATGATTCGAAGCGCGTTGACGAGACAAACATGATGGCGTCAAAATTATTGTCGTATCTTTATTAGGTAAAAAGTTATTTTCGAACGTTTTGCCAAAAAATAGCCCTTTTGACATTTGATGACCTCTGGAGCCTAAACTATTAACTCGAGATAACATTAGAGGACACAATATGATTTAATATTTCAAGAGCTTTCGATTGCTTCTTTCTGTTTGTTCCTAGCTATCATAGTTCCCGAGATATTTGGGGGTTTCTGGAGAAAAGTCCTAAAACTGGAAAATCTGACCTTTGGTGACCTCTGGTGACCTCAATATTGACCAAAACATGTTAAAATAGTTTCAAAGTGGTTTTTGATAAGCTTTCGAACCATGTCGGTTTTCCAATGAGGACAATTTGAGAACGAATAGGTGCACCAATATGAGAAGTGAGAAGATTGCGCAAAAACAAAATGGTTTCGCCCCCCCCCCCCCCCCCCAACTTTAAAATCGTTCCCGGGCCCATGAGTGGCGTAGTGCCAGCGCAGCATCAAACTTAGTTTTATAATTGCCATTAGCTTTCTCACGGTCTCGATGTGACGTTCCCCATTCCGTCGGTCTGCACCGCTCACGCCTCACCCTCCTCCCCGCCCGACAGCTGCCGGCCGATGCGAGGCGACACCGGGTCCAGTGTGGTGTCAGATGTCCATTCACATAAACATATTCCACTGTAGCCGACTTGCGTGTTAGAGTGACAACGTCATCACCACGCTACTCCCTCCATCTAGCGGGTTTCACTGCAACTAGTAGTTCCAATATGACCGCGCCAGACAGTTTTGGATGGAGCTTGACTGCCACGGCTTTGTGTGTGGCTGTATGCTACGGTTTTGGATGCGGCGAGCACCATTTTGGATGCGGCGAGTTTGGCTCATGAAGATGTCCCCTACCCGGGCGAATTTTGGATGTCGCAAGCGTTGTTGGCAGCGGTTTTGGATGGGACAAGCATTGAATGCTACAACTTTGAACGCTTTGATAGTTCCCCGGCCGAACGCAGTGGGCCGGCAGGTCGACCGGGCGCCTGGTGTTCGCTTCGGTTAAGAGCCGCGAGTGATGATGCTGGTGACGAAGCTGGCGATGGTGACACACGGGGTCGACGGGGTAAGTGGCCGCGTTGCAGATCAGCACTAGCACCCGGACAACAGAGAGCAGCGTGAGTAGACGTGCCATGTCGTGGTGCATAACGGCTGACTCACGGTTCCAAAGAAGACGATGATGAAGTTGGTGGTGATGACGATGATGACTTGGCTGATCAGTGTGAACCCGTACTGACCGAGATACGATGTGTAGCACTGGCCAGACACTCACTGACACACTCCTCCAAGGCAAAGCGGGGTGGGGGAGGAGAGCCCGCGCTCGCGTCCGCTCACCGCGGTTTTCAGATACTTTCCGATGTGATTACCATACCCTACTATATAGTTGAAATTCTAGAGAAAATGAGAACTATTCCAAAAAGCATACCATAATTAGTTGATGTGGTAACATAGTTAGTTTATTATAGTTTGAACCAGGCGTGACGTAGCCATGCCAGTTGCCAAACTTGAACCTACTCATTGATATAAGTACTCTGGGTTTCTCGTTTCGTTTATTAAAGGGATTATACGGGTTTCCGTCCTGCAAGGAAATGCACTCTTTTGCAGTTATGAGCTTTAAAGGAAATAGTTCACCTTTAATTTTTTTTAACCAAACACGATTTGATTATATTGTTTAATACATTTTTTTTTATATTGTCAAAAATGGCCTTATATCGCGCCAATTCAGGACAGAAGGCCGTACATTTGTATTTTTATCAAAACTATATGCATACTCTCTGAGTCAGAGTCCTGACGTCACGCGAATGTAAAAATGGTTCAGCCAATCAGAAGTAGTCGCGTAAGGATATGTCCGTGAAGTTAGCGTCGGATTCGGATTCGAATTCAGCGTCGAGTAGCGATTCGCTTCAAAATCTGGTTACAGGTCAATTGGGGCACGCTGATTACGAAAACAACATTTATTTTGGCATTCAAGGTCATCTTCAAGGTCATTTTCAAGGTCAAAGGACGGGGCGCCTCAAAACGCCCTTAAGGGTTCCTCCAATTGCAAAAATAATGGTATCAGTCGATTCCCCGGGTCCATATCTAACCTCCGCATTGGACACCTCACGCGTGCCTCATATCCTTGAGACCATAAAAGGTTCTCAAAGGACGGGGCGCCTCAAAACGCCCTTAACGGTTGCTCCAATTGCAAAAAATAATGGTCTCAGTCGATTCCTCAGGTCCATATCTAACCTCCGCATTAGAAACCTCACGCGTGCCTCATATCCTTGAGACCATAAAAGGTTCTCAAAGGACGGGGCGCCTCAAAACGCCTTTAAGGGTTGCTCCAATTGCAAAAAATAATGGTCTCAGTCGATTCCCCGGATCCATATCTAACCTCCGCATTGGCAACCTCACGCGTGCAGTTCACTCCGAGCCACGCCAGGGGTCGGACGTCTCCCCGCGCGGTGCAGATGTCCGGGTAGTTCCGCAGTGCGTGGCGGGCCGCCCCCGTGCGATGAGTGTCGGTGATTATACGTGCGTCCAGTAATGCAAGCATAACGGTGCGTACGTGACGTGACGACTTATGGTCAGTGTGACAATTTGCCGATAAACAGTGACTAGAGACAGTGATACAGTACCACGTGACATTATGGCTACAGACTCGAGCGGAGAGGAGTCTGCTTCGTTTGCGGACTGTGCTTCGTCCGGTGTTGATCGTGGCCGGGGTGGCGGCCGTAAGCGTCAGTGTTTGGTGCCCGAGATGCTGCAACGAGCTGGGTCGCGGAAAACGAAGCGTCAGGCACCCGGCCGCGGCTCTCGGTCGCCGCCTGACGCCGCACCGCCCGCGGCTAAGCGGTCGGCCGCCGCGAGCGCGGCTGAGCCGCCGGCCGCCCTGGCCGCGGCCCCGACTGGGATGGAGCTCAGTGCGGGTGCACTTGCGGCAATCCAGCAGCTCATCGACGCCGGCAACGCAAGAGTCATCTCCGCCTTTAACGCTAAGATTGACATACTAGAAAGAAGAGTGTCAATCATGGAAGGCGAGTGTATGGACAAGGATACCGAGATCCGACGCCTGAACGAGAGACTGGGACAGCAGAGCAGTGCGCTAGAGGACCTACAATTACGTGTTGAAGGCATTGACGCCAATCGCAGACTATCCTCCCTCATACTGACCAGTGAGGACTTCGTGTCGTACTCTCCGGATGAAGACATCGAAGAGAAAGTGACTCAGGTCATAAATAAGAGGTTTCCAAGAATCCAAATGACGATAGCCGATATCCAGGCAGCCCATAGACTGCAAGGCAAGAACAAGGTGATTGTTCGATTCATGAAAAGACGCCTGCGCGACTCTGTATATGACAGCCGCTTTGAGTTGTTTGGCGGTGCAGCCGGTCAAAGACAGCGGGGCATGTCGCCACTCTACATCACAGAGAGTCTCACGCCTGGGAACAAGCAGATCTACTCGGCGCTGCTGGACGCAAGAAGACCTGAAAACGGCCGGAAAATCGCATCCGTTTTCACCCGACGTGGTCAAGTCCTGTGCAGAACCGAGAAGGGTGGCGCCAACATTAGGGTGTCGGACTGGGAGGAACTACAGCGCCTTCTAGAGGGACCCGCCCGCGGCTCTCCGTCTGCTGGACGTCCGGTGGCGCCGCCGGGCCGCGCTGGAGGGCCCGCGCTGGTGCGGCCGGCGGGTCGCGGCTGGGGGCCCACGCCCGCATCGGGGGCGGCCGGGTCTTCGGCGCCGTCTGGGGTTGCCGCTCCGGCCGCGCCGTCTGGAGGTGCCGCTCCGGCTGCGCCGTCTGGGGGTGCCGCTCCGGCCGCGCCGTCTGGGGATGCCGCTCCGGCTGCGCCGTCTGTAGGTGCTGTTCCGGCTGTGCCGTCTGGAGGCGCCGCTCCGTCTGCGCCGTCTGGAAGTGCCGCTCCGGCTGTACCGTCTGGGGGTGCCGCTCCGGCTGCGCCGATGTGAGGTGCCGCTCCGGGTGTGCCGTCGTGCCGTCTGAAGGGCGGCCCGCTTTGGCGTCGGTGTCTGGCGATGGCGCTCCTGCTGCGCTGTCTGGATGGCGACCCGTATCGACTTCGCCGCACGCTGCACTTTCTCCGAGACATCTGGCGGACGGCTCTCTACCTGACGCAGAGACATCTGTCCCCGAGCCCTCGGCGCCGCCGGGGCGCCGGTCCGCCTGCGCCTGGCGCGGGGGAGACTCCGAGGGTGGATAGAGGACCCGCCTGAGTCGGTAGGTGCCGCTGATCTCACATGCGGCAGACTTTGTTTACCGGGCGGCTTGGGCCGGTTGCCGCCGTTCGTAGCTGCGGT
>JAXIVJ010000850.1:100000-173354 GCA_036785665.1 Chirona hameri
TTTTTTTGCAAGTGAACATTTGCTTACCAATATCAGAGAAGCAAATATTCAAGCAGGGTACAGAACAGACCACTGCCAGATTTCGTTAGCACTTCAAGCGTTTAATCAACAAAGAGGGCCTGGATTGTGGAAATTCAACGAATCTTTACTACAAGATGAAAAGTACGCTAATGTAATTAGAGAATTTATAGTTGATGTAGTACAACAGTACTCTGTCCCCGTTTACTCAAAAATGTTCACTTCAAACTCATCGAACTTCGAAGAAGTACAACTTACCATAAATATAAGTTTGTTCTATGAAACTTTGTTGATGCTAATACGAGGAGAAACAGTAAAATATTCCAAGCAAAAGGCCAGAAGACTTCGCGAAAATGAGGAGGCAGCAAATCAAGAAATTGCACATTTTCGGAATTCATTTGCCCGGACTGGCGCAAACAGTGACATGAATAACCTCTTATCTGCACAGGAAAAATTAGAAAAACTTAGAGAGCCAAAAATACAAGGAGCAATAGCTCCTTGTATATAGTAATATCAAGAGTGAAGTGGTATGAGGAAGGGGAAAAATGCTCCAAATACTTCCTTTCTCTACCAAAAAGGAACGGAGTACGGAAGTCAATCCAGTCATTATCAATAAACGACAAAACTATAACAAGGAAAGACGAAATTCTCTCGCAATTTACTAACCATTTAAATAGTAAGTACAATGTTTTTGCGGAAGCTCTTAATGCTAATGCATATATTAAACGAAATATTACCAAGAAATTAAGTAACATACAAAAGTGTAAACTAGACGAACCTCTAACACTAGAAGAACTAAGTACAGCGTTGGCATCAATGCAAAAAGGAAGATCGCCGGGTTCAAACGGATTTACTTCCGATTTTTCCAAAACACTTTTGGAATTACCTAGGCATTTTTCTGTTCAGAAGTTTAAATGAAAGCATAACAAATGGTTCACTTCCACTTAGTCACCGCGAATCTATCATCACGCTCATACCTAAGGCTGGGAAACCTCTAAACTCACTGAAAGACTGGAGACCAATATCACTCTTAAACGTAGACTTTAAAATAATATCATCCGCAATAACTAAACGATTAAAAACAGTTATTCAGGATATCGTTTCACCTTCTCAATCTGCATATATTAAGGGCCGGTTCATAGGAGAAAACAGCAGATTAGTCTATGACGTAATTGAAGAATTAACTCAGCAAAACCGATCAGGCTTAATACTAGCTGCTGACTTTGAGGCCGCTTTTGAATCTGTCTCATGGTCCTTCCTGTCACAAGCTCTGGACTGTTATATTTTCAGGTCACATTATACATATCTGATAAGCCTGTTATACTTAAATAACAACAATTTTGCTAGAGTACTTCTTGATGGCTTTCTCGGAGATAAAATGTATATGAAACGTGGAATCAGGCAGGGTGACCCTGTATCAGGGTACCTATTCAATTTGGTAGTTGAGCCTCTCGCTAATCAAATTATGCAGTCTACAATAATGCGTGGTATATCCATATCAAGCGGGTGCGAAATCCGACTTTCTCAGTATGCTGATGACTTGATCATCTTTTTAGACGACCGAACCGAATATGTTACCGGGGCAATACAGGAAATAAAAACCTTCACATTGATGTCTGGCCTGAAAATGAACATTGATAAAACAAAATGCTTACCGATAGGGAAATGCATTAACAGAATGCCACCTAACTTAGAAGGTATAGAGTATGTAGAAGATCTTAAAATTTTAGGCATAACTTTCAGCAGGAATAACGACAACGTTACAACGGTTAACATAATACATAAACTTCCGTCTATCGAAAAAGAAATAATTCAATGGGAAAGAAGACATTTAACAATTATAGGTAAAATAACTGTAATCAAAGCTTTGCTGTTGTCCAAACTAGTACATATTTTCATTGCATTACCAAATCCATCGAACAATTTAATTGCAAAAATTAACACTATATTTTATAAATTTATCTGGAATGGAAAAAATGATCGCATAAAGCGAACGAAACTGATTCAGCGACAGGAATACGATGGTCTTAATATGGTACACGTAGAAGGGTTCATCAAAAGTATGAAAATATCATGGATTGAGAGACTATACCAGGCAGATCATTCCTGGTTCAAAATTGCTGAGCGCAATATTCCCTCCATAGAAGACCTACGAACATACGGTTCAAGTAAACTAAGATCCATACGGAATACTATACTTAGTTCCTTTTGGAAGGACGCATTAGAAGCCTGGATATATTTCTTCGAACTATATCAGCCGAACAGTGACCAGATTATAACGGAAAAACTTTGGTTTACTGACATATCAAAATTCAGTAACAGCATTATAAATAGTTGGGATGCCAAAGGAATACGCTACGTCGCTGACCTTATCAACAATAAGACAGGCACCTTTTATTCAAAAAACGAAATCCAAAATATATACAATGTTAAAATGACATTCCTGTGTTATGCATCGTTGATAAGAAGTTTGCCAAACATAGTTAAAAGGACTAACTACACAGGAAGAATAGCATATCCACTTATTCCATACCAGGTCAGTCTGATGAATGGGAGTATCAAAATGTCACGACTGGCTTACAAAGAATTGCAAACGTCAGTAAGATCAAAACATAAAAAGGCCCAAGCAAGAATTGAATATAAATGGAATCGTGACATTGAATGTTTCCAATTCGGTAGCATGTACGATATCAGTGTGGTGACAAAGAACACATATTTACAAACGTTTCATTTTCGGCTAATCTCCAGAATAATTCCAACAAAGCGCTTCTTGCACATAATAGGAATAGCTGAAAGTAACCTTTGCACTTTCTGTTCCTCTTCTATTGAAACTTTGCCTCACCTTTTCTGGGATTGTGAATGTACACAGCGCTTTATATCCGATATCAAACGAAAGCTTACCAGTATGTTTAATGCGACTTATACCGTTTCAAAGAAAACTTGGTTCTTTCCCAATTTGAAAAAATGTACACAATTAGAAATGCTGGTGACAACCGTAGGGAAAGTAACGATATATAAAGCTCAAACTAAACAAATATCTTTGTCGATAAATCATTTTTTGAACAACTTAAGGCTTGAAGTCGAAAAGGATCTACACATAGCTAGATCAAAAAACAGTATCGAACAGTTCAAAGCGAAATGGGGGCCTCTAGAGCCGATAACGAGGACTAATAAGTAGCAAGTCATCCTTGTTTTTCCTGTGTGGGATGACAGTGAGCCCGCACCCCCGCACCCCCGCACCCCCGCACCCCCGCACCCCCGCACACCCGCACACCCGCACACCCGCACACCCGCACACCCGCACACCCGCACACCCGCACACCCGCACACCCGCACACCCGCACACCCGCACACCCGCACACCCGCACACCCGCACACCCGCACACCCGCACACCCGCACACCCGCACACCCGCACACCCGCACACCCGCACACACACACACACACACACACACACACACACACACACACACACACACACACACACACACAACATGAGCTGACACAGGCGATAGTATGCATCATGGTTGGAATATTTGTGAGATATATGTTTTCTGTATTTTGATGTTTTATGTTATTAGGTTATCTTATTTTATATGTTGTGATTTAGTTGCGACACATGTGCAGAGGTGCGATGATATCGATACCAGGGAAGACACTCAGAGATGAGACCGATACAGAGATGATACCAGAGATGATAGATGATGATACGATGATACCAGAGATGAAACCGAGATCATATCACCGAGTAGACATGATGTAGGAGTGTAAGTGTAAGTGTGTGTGTCTTTGTCGTGTGTGTAAGGTTACGGGACAACATGCTCCACAGGAGGGTGGAGTATGTTGTTGGCAATGTGTAAATATACAGAGAGAAAAAAAACCTCACGCGTGCCTTATATCCTTGAGACCACACAAGGTTCTCAAAGGACGGGGCGCCTCAAACGCCCTTAACGGTTGCTCCAATTGCAAAAACAATGGTCTCAGTCGATTCCTCAGGTCCATATCTAACCTCGGCATTGAAAACCTTACGCGTGACTCATATCCGTGAAACCATAAAATGTTCTCAAAGGACGGGGTGCCTCAAAACGCCCTTAAAGGTTGTTCTAATGGCACAAATAATTATCTCTTTAGATTCCCCGGATCCATATCTAACCTCCGCATTGGCAACCTCACGCGTGCCTTATATCCTTGAGACTATACAAGATTCTCAAAGGACGGGGCGCCTCAAAACTCCCTTAACGGTTGCTCCATTTGCAAAAACAATGGTCGCAGTCGATTCCTCAGGTCCATATCTAGCCTCCGCATTGGAAACCTCACGCGTGCCTCATATCCTTGAAACCATACAATGTTCTCCAAGGACGGGGCGCCTCAAAACGCCCTTAACGGTTGCTCTAATTGCAAACACAATGACCTCAGTCAATTCCTCAGGTCCATATCTAACCTCCGCATTGGAAACCTCACGCGTGCCTCATATCCTTGAGACCATACAAGGTTAGCTAAGGACGGAGCGCCTCAAAACGCCATTAACGGTTGCTCCAATTGCAAAAATAATGGTATCAGTCGATTTCCCGGGTCCATATCTAACCTCCGCATTGGCAACCTCACGCGTGCCTTATATCCTTGAGACCATAACAGGTTCTCAAAGGACGGGGCGCCTCAAAACGCCCTTAACGGTTGTTCCAATTGCAAAAACAACTGTCTCAGTCGATTCCTCAGGTCCATATCTAACCTCCGCATTGAAAACCTTACGCGTGCCTCATGTGTTTGAGACCATAAAATGTTATCAAAGGCCGGGGCGCCTCAAAACGCCTTTAAGGGTTGCTCCACGCGTGAGGTTGCCAATGCAGAGGTTAGATATGGACCCGGGGAATCGACTGAGACCATTATTGTTTGCAATTTGAGCAACCCTTAAAGGCGTTTTGAGGCGCCCCGTCCTTTGAGAACCTTTTATGGTCTCAAAGATATGAGGCACGCGTGAGGTTTCCAATGCGGAGGTTATATATGGATCTGAGGAATCGACTGAGACGGTTGTGCTTGCAATTGGAGGAACCGTTAACCCGCGCACTGTGCAGGGGGGGGGGGTTGATTTCCGCCCCCCCCCCCCCCCTCAGGTTTTTCAAAGATAGCGAAAAAAAACGGCAGCGCGCAGCGCCGCAGGGTTTTCATACACCTGTTAGGACATCAATTGCGCACACTTTGAGAGAAAACAAATATCCTCGGGTCATCTCAGGTCAGGTCACCAGACCAGGTCAAGTGACCCCACCACCAAAAATGTTTGCAGTTGTGCCAAAGCCAGACTTTTTCACCGATCAGGTTGAAACTTACAGGATGTCATGAGGGCATCAGTACTTACAATTGGTAAAACTCGGAATTTTGATATCGGTGACCTAAGGTCAGGTCAATTTCGTAACCTCCCCATAATAAGTCAATGGAGAAATATACTCTGGAGCTTCTTATTTCAAGGATATGCATGGTACTAGTCCAATTACTTCTGGATTATGTTATTATAGGATATTCTTGATGATCCAAGTGTAAGTTTTGTTCAGTGACCCCTATTGGGTCATTTGAGGTCATGCGAGGTCACCATCACTTTTTTGTCAATAACTCTCGACATAATGAAGATAGAGAAGTAAAACAGACATCAATGTGTTTGTCTCGTCGAGACACGTCTTCCCATATGCAACATGTCATACTTGGGTCACCACTTGACCTTGACCTTAGGTCAAATTATTAAGTTGACTTAACAAGGTCACCATATATATTATTCAAAGCGCCTTGACAAGATAAACACAATGGCGTAAACAGTTTTCCGTTATCTTTATTAAGTAAAAAGTAAATTGCAAAAACTATTTGGCAAAAAAAACGTCATTTTTTTCTTTTTGACCTCTGGAGCCTCAAATATTGACCTGAAATCAAATCTGAGGTCACCTTAGCGATTACAAATTTCACTGGCTGGCGTTTTCTTTTTTCCGTTTATTTCTAACTATCATTGTTTCTGAGATATATGGGAATGTCTGGAGCGATGTCCTAAAACAGGAAAAACTGGAAAATTTGACCTTTGATGACCTCTGGTGACCTCAATTTTGACCTGACTTAAAAAAAACACTGAAATACTTTCGATAGAACATGTATGAAGCTATCAAATGAATTTTTCCGCTTCTCGCTACATTGCGTAGTTTTCGAGATCTCAGGGGGGGGGGGGGGCGGAAATCAACCCCCCCTGCAGTTCGTGTTCGGCGCAAAGCCCCTGCAGTGCTCGGGTTAAGGGCGTTTTGAGGCGCCCCGTCCTTTGAGAACATTTTATGGTTTCAAAGATATGAGGCACGCGTGAGGTTTCCAATGCGGAGGTTAGATATGGACCTGAGGAATCGACTGAGACCATTGTTTTTGCAATTGAAGCAACCGTTAAGGGTGTTTTGAGGCGCCCCGTCCTTTGAGAACCTGTTATGGTCTCAAGGATATAAGGCACGCGTGAGGTTGCTAATGCGGAGGTTAGATATGGACCCGGGGAATCTACTGAGATCATTATTTTTGCAATTGGAGCAACCCTTAAAGTCGTTTTAGGGCGCCCCGTCCTTTGAGAACCTTTTATGGTCTCAAGGATATGAGGCACGCGTGAGGTTTCCAATGCGGAGGTTAGATATGGACCCGGGGAATCTACTGAGATCATTATTTGTGCCATTTGAGCAACCTTTAAGAGCGTTTTGAGGCGCCCCGTCCTTTGAGAACATTTTATGGTTCAAAGGATATAAGGCACGCGTGAGCTCTCCAATGCGGAGGTTAGATATGGACCTGAGTAATCGACTGAGAACATTGTTTTTGCAATTGGAGCAACCGTTAAGAGCGTTTTGAGGCACCTTGTCCTTTGAGAACCTTTTATGGTCTCAAGGATATAAGGCACGCGTGAGGTTGCCAATGCGGAGGTTAGATATGGACCCGAGGAATCGACTGAGACCATTAATTTTTTTTTTGCAATTGGAGCAACTCTTAAAGGCGTTTTGAGGCCCCCCGTCCTTTAAGAACCTTTTATGGTCTCAAGGATATGAGGCACGCGTGAGGTTTCCAATGCGGAGGTTAGATATGGACCTGAGGAATCGACTGAGACTATTGTTTTTTGCAATTGAAGCAACCGTTAAGGGCGTTTTGAGGCGCCCGTCCTTTGAGAACCTGTTATGGTCTCAAGGATATAAGGCTCGCGTGAGATTGCCAATGCGGAGGTTAGATATGGACCCGGGGAATCGACTGATACCATTATTTTTTGCAATTGGAGCAACCCTTAAAGGCGTTTTGAGGCTTTTGAGTCCTTTGAGAACATTGTATGCTTTCAAGGATATGAGGAACGCGTGAGGTTTCCAATGCGGAGGTTAGATATGGACCTGAGGAATCGACTGAGACCATTGTGTTTGCAATTGGAGCAACCGTTAAGGACGTTTTGAGGCGCCCCGTCCTTTGATAACATTTTATGGTTTCAAGGATATGAGGCACGCGTGAGGTTTCCAATTCGTAGGTTAGATATGGACCTGAGGAATCGATTGAGACCATTGTTTTTGAAATTGGAGCAACCGTTAAGGGCGTTTTGAGGCGCCCCGTCCTTTGAGAACCTTTTATGTTCTCAAAGATATAAGGCAGGCGTGAGATTGCCAATGTGCAGGTTAGATATAGATCCGGGGAATCGATTGAAACCATTATTTTTGCAATTGGAGTAACCCTTAAAGGCGTTTTGAGGCGCCCCGTCCTTTGAGAAACTTTTATGGTCTCAAGGATATGAGTCACGCGTGAGGTTTCTAATGCGGAGGTTAAACATGGACATGAGGAATCGACTGAGACCATTGTTTTTGCAATTGAAGCAACCGTTAAGGGCGTTTTGAGGCGCCCGTCCTTTGAGGACCTGTTATGGTCTCAAGGATATAAGGCACGCGTGAGATTGCCAATGCGGAGGTTAGATATGGACCCGGGGAATCGACTGATACCATTATTTTTGCAATTGGAGCAACCCTTAAAGGCGTTTTGAGGCGCCTCGTCCTTTGGAAACCTTTTATGGTCTCAAGGATATGAGGCACGCGTGAGCTTTCCAATGCGGAGGTTAGATATGGCCATAAGGAATCGACTGAGACCATTGTGTTTGCAATTGGAGCAATCGTTAAGGGCGTTTTGAGGCGCCCCGTCCTTTGAGAACATTGTATGGTTTCAAGGATATGAGGCACACGTGAGGTTTCCAAGGCGAAGGTTAGATATGGACCTAAGGAATCGACTGAGACCATTGTTTTTGCAATTGGAGCAACCGTTAAGGGCCTTTTGAGGCGCCCCGTCCTTTGAGAACCTTTTATGGTCTCAAGGATATAAGGCACGCGTGAGGTTGCCAATGCAGAGGTTAGATATGGATCCGGGGAATCGACTGATACCATTATTTTTGCAATTGGAGCAACCCTTAAAGGCGTTTTGAGGCGCCCCGTCCTTTGAGAACCTTTTATGGTCTCAAGTATATGAGGCACGCGTGAGGTGTCCAATGCGGAGGTTAGATATGGACCTGAGGAATCGACTGAGACCATTGTGTTTGCAATTGGAGCAACCGCTAACGGCGTTTTGAGGCGCCCCGTCCTTTGAGAGCATTTTATGGTTTCAAGGATATGAGGCACGCGTGAGGTTTCCAATGCGGAGGTTAGATATGGACCTGAAGAATCGACTGAGACCATTGTTTTTGCAATTGGAGCAACCGTTAAGGGCGTTTTGAGGCGCCCCGTCCTTTGAGAACCTTTTATGGTCTCAAGGATATAAGGCACGCGTGAGGTTGCCAATGCGGAGGTTAGATATGGACCTGAGAAATCGACTGAGACCATTGTTTTTGCAATTGGAGCAACCGCTAAGGGCGTTTTGAGGCGCCCCGTCCTTTGATAACCTTTTATGGTCTCAAGGATATGAGGCACGCGTGAGATTTCCAATGCGGAGGTTACATATGAACCTAAGGAATCGACTGAGAACATTGTGTTTGCAATTGGAGCAACCGTTAAGGGCGTTTTGAGGCGCCCCTTCCTTTGAGAACATTGTATGGTTTCAAGGATATGAGGCACGCGTAAGGTTTCCAATGCGGAGGTTAGATATGGACCTGAGGAATCGGCTGAGACCATTGTTTTTGCTATTGGAGCAACCGTTAAGGGCGTTTTGAGGCGCCCCGTCCTTTGAGAACCTTTTATGGTGTCAAGGATATAAGGCACGCGTGAGGTTGCCAATGCGGAGGTTAGATATGGATCAGGGGAATCGACTGAGACCATTATTTTTGCAATTGGAGCAACCCTTAAAGGCGTTTTGAGGCGCCCCGTCCTTTGATAACCTATTATGGTCTTAAGGATATGAGGCACGCGTGAGGTTTCTAATGCGGAGGTTAGATATGGACCTGAGGAATCGACTGAGACCATTGTTTTTGCAATTGGAGCAACCGTTAAGGGCGTTTTGAGGCGCCCCGTCCTTTGAGAACCTGTTATGGTCTCAAGGATATGAGGCACGCGTGAGGTGTCCAATGCGGAGGTTAGATATGGACCCGGGAAATCGACTGATATCATTATTTTTGCAATTGGAGGAACCCTTAAGGGCGTTTTGAGGCGCCCCGTCCTTTGACCTTGAAAATGACCTTGAAGATGACCTTGAATGCCAAAATAAATGTTGTTTTCGTAATGAGCGTGCCCCAATTGACCTGTAACCAGATTTTGAAGCGAATCGCTACTCGACGCTGAATTCGAATCCGAATCCGACGCTAACTTCACGGACATCGTAAGGATAGACTCACATTGGAGATGTGCCAACCGGCGGCCGGCGGTTCGCTTGCTAGCACTAGCTGCAAGCTGATTGGCTGATGGTATAGCCTCTGACCGGGCTAGAACCAGTACAACATTATTTCGCCAGCACCGTATTCCTTCGCCAAACAATTAAATATATTCGGCTGGAGTCTTTTCAGTGAAGAAAAGTTGCAGATAGGGGTTTCCCAACACGGGCTACAAAACTGCTATCTCAGTTTAAAACTAATGTTGAAGGTGAACTATTTCCTTTAAACACGTTTAAGACATATACCAGGGACCTAAATGCTCAATGAGTCCATTATTTCAGCAATTATCAGCGTTATAACTTTGACGTTTTTCGAGACTTGTATCAGATAACGGATAACACTTGATCGGCATTACTGTCCACCACTTTTTCATCTTATAATCTGCATCAAATTCGATGGTGCAGTAATGTGCGTGGCTGAGACAAAATAGTGGTTACGAACTCAGAAGCAAGATGCCGCTATTAGTATATAGTATATATGCCGCTATATCAAGACCACCTTGGCATACGTGACAATTCTTACGCTCTTTGCCATCTGGATGACGATTGCAGAAGGAGTTACTAAATTCAAGACGCTCTAGGCCAGGCAAGAAATTCCATGCGTTTAATCGTTCTTCATCAATTTTAGAGCTTTGAATTATCTGCAATTATCACTGGAACACAAAAAGATTATTAAATTCAATTCTTACGGGACTCTGTATTACTACATACTTTTCGGGGTTTTGTGTTTTTTTTTGTGGGGGTTTTTCCTTGCGGCCTTTAGCGTTGAGAATTTGGGGGTGGCGTATCAATTTTTTGGCATGCAAATTCATGAAAAATATCGAATTTTATGGGAAAAACTAGGTAACTGCTGCTGTCGTTGGACAAACAGGTTTATTTTATCATATATTGCTTATTGTGACCGGAAATATGATATAAGTGAGGTGTTTTCATTAACATAGAAGAGATGATTGGCCCTGCCTCAGCCAGTACTGCAGAAAGTACGCGGTGGTATCACCGCGCACTTTGAAATGTCCTTACGTGCAGAAGAGGTAATTTCCATACAAATGTGACTACCGTGTGACTTCTACCACCTTTATAAGTAAGTTTTACTATGTAACTCAATTATTCTGGGAAAAACCCGTATACTCCCTCTAAGAATTCGTCCACGCAGTGGGTATTATGAACCCTGTACATTGTAAATAAGGGTGACAGACATTTACACATACACTATGGGAACGGTCACGATGCATGTAAAAAACAGCACGGACATCCGATTGTCATTCATGTCGGCTGACACGTGGCACGCATGAACGCCCCGCGACTCGCACCTCGGTAATGTCAGCCGGGAGGGAATTCCACGCACGCGCGGCCCTATATGAGAAGCTTATCTGCGTGGCTGACAAGCGACATCTTTCCAGCTGCAGCTCTCCAGCAGCTACAGCTCTCGTTTACCTCTGGGATACCTGGGATCGTCTGACAAAAAGAGCTCTGAGGGCTGGCGGGCAGTTGTGGTCATTAAAGGGAATAGTACACCTTTAACATCACCTATTAAATTTAACTAAGATACTCGAGACGAGGCCATCACATACCTGCAAGCGAAGATGGAAAGGGGAAAACTGCTGGTTAACCTCAGGGTTAAGGTGGATACTGGAGCACAATGCAACACCCTGCCCATAAGAATGTACCAAAAGATGTTCCCTCACCTCCTAACTGCTGGATGTCTACCACAGGCTGAAAACGTGACAAGAAGTGATGTAGTGCTCACAACCTACAACGGCACCATCATCAAGCAGCACGGATGTGTGGAGCTGCCCTGCAGGTTCAGTGACAGCAACTGGGTCATGCACCAGCAAGTTCTTCGTGGTGGAGTCTGAGGGACCAGCGATCGTCGGACTACCAAGCTCCCGCCAAGCTCCCGCCAGCTGAACCTGGTGACACTGCACTGTGCAATCGCAGCCGCAGACAGCAAGCTCAACACGGTTGACGACCTGATGAAGCTCCACCCAGACCAATTCGACAAGATTGGCAAGTTCCCATGGAGATATCACATAGAGCTGAAAGAGGATGCCAACCCTGTGATACACGCCCAGAGGAAGTTCTCCATCCACCTGAGAGACCAACTCAAGGCGCAGCTGGACGACATGGAGACCTCAGGGGTCATCAGGAAGGTGCAAGAGCCCACAGACTGGGTCAACAGCATGGTCTGCGCGAAGAAGAGTGATGTAACCCTCAGAGTGTGCCTCGACCAAAAGGATCTCAACAAGGCCATCAAAAGGTGCCACCACACGATACCAACGCTGGAAGAGCTGACACACAAACTGTCAGGCGCCACTGTGTTCAGCAAGCTGGACGCCAAGAACGGCTACTGGTCGGTGGAGCTGGATGAGGCAAGCTCACTCCTCACCACCTTCAACACCCCGTTCGGCAGGTACATGTACCTCAGGATGCTGTTCGGTCTGGTGATGTCACAGGACGTGTTCCAGCGCAAGATGGACCAGATCCTGGAGGAATGCCATAGAACTATGGGGATTGCGGACGACGTAGCTGTCTTCGGCAAGAACGAAGCCGACCACGACGCAAACCTCCACCACCTGTTCGCAGTCGCGAAGAAACATGGCCTGACGTTCAACAGCAGGAAATGCGCCATAAAGCAGGCGTCCATCCGGTTATACGGCATCACGTATGACCGGGACGGAGCGCACCCTGACCCCGACAAGGTCGCTGACATCAAAGGGATGGCAAGACCCTCCAACCAGAAGGAGCTTCAAGAGTTCCTGGACGTCATCATCTACATGTCTCCATTCATGCCGAAGCTGTCAGAAGCCACAGAACCGCTCCGAGGACTCCTCAAGAAGGAGGCTGAGTTCTGATGGACGCCGTCATAACTCAGGGGAACTGTGAACCGCTCCGAGGACTCCTCAAGAAAGAGGCTGAGTTCTGATGGACGCCGTCATAACTCAGGGGAACTGTGAACCGCTCCGAGGACTCCTCAAGAAAGAGGCTGAGTTCTGATGGGCGCCGTCACGCGAAGCGGCCTTCCAGAGGGTGAAGAACTTGATCTGCAAAGAAACCACCCTGGCGTACTTCGACCCGAGAAAGCCAACACGAGTCCAAGTGGGCGCTTCGCAGAAAGGCCTAGGAGCTGCTCTCGTGCAGGACGCGTTCGCCTCGAAGTCGCTGTCAGAAACCGAACAGCGCTACGCGAACATCGAAAGAGAGCTCCTGGCGGTCGTGTTTGGATGCGAACGCTTCCACACGTAGCTCTTCGGTCGCGACTTCATCGTAGAGAGCGACCACAAGCCGCTGGAGATGATACAACTCAAGAACCACCGAGCGGCACCACCAAGGCTCCAGAGGATGCTGATGCGGCTACAGAACTACGACCTGCAGATCACCTACAAACCAGGCAAGGAGATGCTGCTCGCGGATGGGCTATGCCGCCTCCCGCCGACAGAGAACAGCCACATAGAGCTGGACCTGCAAATCCACCTGGTGCACTTCAGTGCCGCGAAGCTCCAAGAGCTGAAGGAAGAGACCGGACGCGACAGCACGCTGGCAGAAGTACGTGACGTTATCGTCACAGGCTGGCCTGGCTGTCGGAAAAGCCTGCCCCGTCTCTCCGGCCATACTGGTCGTGCCGGGACGAACTAGCCGTGGAAGACAGCCTGGTCCTGAAGGGGGAGAGTCGTCATCCCCCAAGGGATGAGAAAAGACATCCTTCAAAAAGATCCACGAAGGCTATCAAGGGCAAGTAAAATGCAAGCTGCGGGCGAAAGAATGTGTCTATTGGCCAGAAATTAACGAGGACATCGAAGATACGACGGCCCAGTGCTGAACATGCCAAGAGCACGCGAAGAGCCAGCGAAGGAGCCGATGGAGCAAATGGAGCTGCTAACGCACCCATGGCAGATCCTCGCGACAGATCTCTTCTGTCTCCCGGACATATACCTGGCCGTCGCGGACTACTTCTCCAAGTTCCCCATAGTCAAAAAGATGCCGGAACACTACACCAGCCAGGCGGTCATCACTGCCCTGAAAGAAGTCTTCGCGGAATACGGAATCCCAGACACAATCAGGAGCGACAACAGACCTCAGTACGCCTGCGAGTCGTTCGCCGCGTTCGTAAAGGATTGGGGCATCGAGCACATCACGAGCTCACCCCACTTCCCTGAAAGCAACGGCTTCATCGAAAGAACTATATCCAGACCGTGAAGTAGACGATGAAGAAGGTCAGAGAGAGTGGCAGCGACGTTCACATGACGCTTTTCACTCTGCGCACAACGCCCATGGACAGTCATCTGCCAAGCCTAGCGGAAATCCTCCAAGGTCGAAAGGTTCGAGGCAATCTGCCAGTGAAGACCCGGCCGAGAAGGGAACAGGTGGACATGCTACCACGTCTGGTGGAACGCCAGGACATCCAGAATGCGTACCACGACCGGCACGCCACTGAGCTGTCAACACTCGGTCCTGGACAACCGATCCGTGTCCAGCACCCACAAAGCGGCCGATGGGAACAAGCAACCGTCGTGGACCAGCGACCCGAACCACGGTCGTACACGATCAGAGCGGACAACGGCGCCGTCTACCGGAGAAACCGACGCCACCTGCGCAGCGTCAGCCCGTCTCCAACCCGCGTGGAAGACGCCACAGGACCAGGCCGCCTCCACAAACTGGCTGTGCGCAGAAGAGCTCCGGAGCGGCAGCGGTGCCAGCCGTCCGACCCCAGAACATCCCGACTTCCCGGTGCGACCGCGTGCTTAAGAAACCTGACCGCCTTGACCTGTAAAGTGTATATGTTAACAAAAGTGGCGCAGTTAACACCCTCCTAAAGGGAGCGTCATGTTATGCAGTATCTACCCGTGTTTCGCTAGAACACAGGTAATACCTACTCGTGCTGTTCATACCGGTCGGTGGCCGCAGATAATTCTCTTGTCACCTAAATTCGGAAATAGGGCCTTTATATCTCCTTTCGACACTCGTACCGCACTAAGACATGTAATGAAGCGATTTTTGAACTCTGAAGTTGAAGTTCAGCCGACAAGACAATATATTGTCAGTCAGCTGACTATTAACCCGCGCAATGCAGGGGGGGTTGATTTCCGCCCCCCCCCCCCCCCCTCAGGTTTTTCAAAGATAGCGAAAAAACGGCGGCGCGCAGCGCCGCCGGGTTTTGGCACACCTGTTAGAACATCAATTGCGCACACTGAGAAAAAAAATATCCTCGGGTCATCTCAGGTCAGGTCACGAGACCAGGTCAAGTGACCCCACCTCCAAAAATGTTTGCAGTTGTGCCAAAGCCAGAGTTTTTCACCGATCAGTTTGAAACTTACAGGATATCATGAGGGCATAAGTACTTACAATTCGTTTATATCGGAATTTTAATATCTGTGACCTAAGGTCAGGTCAATTTCGTAACCTCCCCATACTAAGTCAATGGGGAAATATACAAATGCTTCCTATTTCAAGGATATGCATGATATTAGTCCAATTACTTCTGGATCATGTTATTATTAAACACAATGGCGTAAACAGTTTTGCGTTATCTTTATTTAAAAAAAGTTAATAGCAAAAAACGATTTAGCAAAAAAACTGCATTTTTTTTTCTTTTTTACCTCTGGAGCCTCAAATATTGACCTGAGATCAAATATGAGGACACCATAGAGATTGCAAATTTCACTGGCTGACGTTTTCTTTTTTCCGTTTGTTTCTATCTAGCATCGTTTCTGAGATATATGGGACATTCTGGAGCGATGTCCTAAAACAGGAAAAACTGGAAAATTTGACCTTTGATGACTTCTGGTGACCTCAATTTTGACCTGACCTAAAAGAACACTGAAATACTTTCGATAGAACATGTATCAAACTATCAAATGACTTTTTCCACTTCTCGCTACGTAGCGTAGTTTTCGAGATCTCAGAGGGGGGGGGGGCGGAAATCAACCCCCCCTGCAGTTCGTGTTCGGCGCAAAGCCCCTGCAGTGCGCGGGTTAACCATAATGCAGAACACAGTTGCAGAAAATAAATGCAGAACACAGTAAATGCAGTTTGTTTATGGGTAAATATTCAATAACCATATCCTCTTGGGACTAAAGGCGGCCGCACACTAGGCCATTCGGCGCGCGGAGGTCGCGATATCGCTACGACTTTCCGCGCATCTTTAGCGACTTTCCGCCTTCGCGTCAGCCGAAACGTCAAAAATCGCGGACGAATGTCGTCGGCCGGCCACCTGCGGACTGGCGGAAAAAAGCTGATTCGAACGAGCTTTTTTCCGCGAATGAACGCGTTGGAGCCGCGGACAACAAAATTGATCAGGCTAACAGTGGCGAATATATACAAGACAGAGGTACAAATTTTGCACAGCATGCTCTTGCCGCTGTGAAATTTATTATCTAAAAGTTTCGTGGTTCTAAACTTACATCTTCGTCGAAAAATGGCCATCATTAATTTACCTTGGGACAGGCTGTAGACACAGGTTGCGACATGCTGTAGGTCGGCGGGGCGGAATCTCGCGAGCAGACAGCGCCGAATCCGCCGGAACAAGGACGATATTCAGCGGTATCGCCGCGATTTTCCGAGGCGGAATTTCGCAGTGATATCGGGCGCCGAATGCGTATACAGCGAGGAGCTGCGGTGCCGGCGCTCTTCGCCCTCCCTTTCCCAGCACCAACTATCGGTGCAAGTGTGAATGGAACAATGACATTGCTAAGAGTGAGTGTTTTGTAACTAAAATCAGCTCTGCGGGAGTGCCTTTGGTAGCCTGCGACTCGATTCTGACTATTGCATTCGCTGGTGACAATTACATTCGCCTATTGCATTCCAGCCGATCTCCTTAGTTTCTCTATTATGAATTTGATGATGATGATGGCTGGGGCTTACAGGCGCCATAACTGCCATGGTTATATGGCGCCCATATATCATGCATTTACGACAGAGCTCTGCATTCTCCTAAATGAGTCAAGGCGACAACAATGTGGGAGGAAGGGGAATCCGAGCAAGCATTTGAAGATGAAGTTACTGCAAGCGTTCATTTATGTTGTGCTGTATGCACAGGGGCGCAGCCAGGGGGGGGCACAGGGGGCACGTGCCCCCCCCCCCCATTGGGTCGAGGGGCCCGAAGGGCCCCTCGGCCCCTCAGCCCAACCCCTATGATAGGTATCGACGTAAAACTTTCAGTACCTTATGCTGCATTAATTATACGTCTTTTCACAAAAGTTCAATGAAATTGATGTAGTACTTTGGGAGATCATGACGTTTTAATGGCGTCATGTCACGCCATTTTTGGTCTAAAAACGATAAATATTTGACAAATCGTAGAAAATCGAGCTTTAAAGCAGATTGTAAATGAAAAACGTCAAAAGAAATGAAATGGCATTCTCTTCAAAACTATCACCTCAGATTTGCGAAAGTTTGGGTTTTTGACTCCTAAAAATACAAATATAACATTTTTTCTCAGAAAACTTTTCACATTTTTTTGTCTTGAAGATATGAAAAACGGAATATATCTGAGTGGACGATATGGACAAGTATGGACGATACCCAAACCAAATTTCAAAGCAATATCTTAATTGACGTATGGCTCCGTAAGTATAAGTAACTCATGACGTCATTTCTTTAAGTCACGTCTTTTTGCCTTTTATTGACCAGATACAGACAAATGAATGCCACCACTGTTTTCTGAGACAAAACTGGTCTAGACATGCCTTTTTTATTTAGATTAATCAATTTCAAATTTTGACCTTATGTGACCTGACCTTGACCATATATGGTGTCAGGTTGTGAAAATGGCTGCTACTATCAAATTCTACGTGTAAAATAACCTTCGTAGACCTCTTGTCAAAAGTGACCTTTTGTGACCTGATTCAATGGGATCTGTTGATGTGTCTGTTGCAAGACACTGAACTGAACCTTGACCTTTGTTTACAATTTCACTTTTTCCTAATGCGGGAGATGCATTTCATCTTTGAGAGTACTTTGTGCGATAATAGTCTCAATCTAAGGCTTTGGATGGAAAGTATGGCCCAAAAACTAAAATATCTTAATTTTGACTTTTGACCTGGCCGTGTCCTGAGATGTGACCTTATTTTGAAAATGTCTCGTAAGCGTTAGATGCGGCTCATTGAAATCTTTCGGTTACGGCCTTGCGCGTCTCGCTGCGGTTATTGGTTCGAAGTATAACGAGAGGGCAGAATCTACCCCCGCGTGTTCGACCGAATGCCCCAGCGGGGCGCGGGTTAATTTGTCTTTTTAAATCAGAAAATATGTCAAATTTTGGGCGAATTTGGGCGGCTTGGGGCATATCAGCTTGCCCCCCCCCCCCCGCCCCCCACCACCCTGTTGGATCTGCCAGTGGCCATAAACTAAGACAAGCTACTTGCAAATCCCGTGAGCGCTTAACATGTTCAACGGAAGTTTTATACGTTGCTATTTTCTGACGTTGTCTTTCCAAACTTACGACGGATCGTTTCGCGTAAAGCGCCTCCACACTCCATAGTCTACACATTAGTGACTGTGAATTATCTAGAATTTATGTGTTTCCAATGTAATATATATGTCACAAACGTGAGCAATCGGGACAACGTAAAATGTTGAGGGTCAGACGTTCCGCGTTGCCTCTTATTGATGGTGTTGCTGCTGGGACCTTTAAGGTGCCTTGTGCGTGCATCTAAAATGGTTAACCCACGCACAGACGGGGTTCGCACCAAGTTCGAATCGACGGGGGGGTGAATACCCGCCCCTACAAGATTTAAAAAGTCATGCAACGTATAGCGACAAACAGAAACAAGTTAGATAGCTCGAAACAAACAAGGTCCAATGAAAGTACTAAGTCATTATTTTAGGTCAGGTTATTTAGGTCATTGAGGTCACCAGAGGTCAACAAAGGTAAAATTTAGGCCATAAATGGGTGTCCTTACCAAAGCCCGTCTATATCTCGCGAACAAAAAGAGGTAGTGAAGCGCGAAAAGAAAAGAAAAACGTCCGAAAGGTTACTGGCGGATTCAGGGGTGGGGGCATCAGGGGCAAATGCCCCCCCCCCCCCCCCGCAGGAATCTGGGAGGGGGGGCATTCAATACAAGTATGCCCCCCCCCGCGCGTTCCCAATTTATCGTAAAATCGTCTTTGCAACAGTCAAAATCCAGCTATCCACAGTAAAAAACGGGAAATTTCGCGCCGCTTCGCGGCATGACAACTTTCGCAATAGCTTATACAAATTTGGAAAATGAAAAAATGAATTCCATTAGGTAAGTGTCTGGCAGAGGCTCTCCTTGGCGATAATTGCTGGCACTGGCGGGTCCAGGGGGCATCAGCGACAAATGCCCCCCCCCCCCCACCCCCTCCACAGGAATCTGAGAGGGGCATTCAATACAAGTATGCCTTCCCCCCGCGCGTTCCCTGCACTGGTGAAAAACAGTGATCTTATGAGAAAACTTCATGAAAACGGAAGTATTTTTCTCTCGAGTGATTGAATGTGAAGTTTGTATGTCTCCCTTTCTTTTAATGATAGAGAAAACAGCGCACCTGATGCAATGCAAGCAGCCCCAACAGGCAAATTTCGCGCCGCTTCGCGGCATGACACAACTTTCGCAATTACTAAACAAATTTGGAAAATGGGAAAATTAATTCCATTGAGTAAGTGTCTGGCAGAGGCTCTCCTTGGCGGTAATTGCTGGCACTGGCGGATCCAAAGTGCATCAGGGATAAATACCGTCCCCCCCCTTCCACAGGAATCTGAGAGGGGCATTCAATACAAGTATGCCCCTCCCGCACGTTCCCTGCACTGTACGTGAAAAACAAGGATGTTAGGAGAAAACTTCATGAAAACTGATTTTTTTTTCTTCTCTCGAGTGATTGAATTTGAAGTTTGTATGTATCCTTTTCTTTCAATGATAGACAAAACAGCGCACCTGTTGCAATTCAAGCAGCCCCGGTGACACTTAGCCCGCACCCCGATGGGGGGGGGGGGGGGGGGGGGCAGAATCCGCCCCCTCCTGGATTTTCCCCATAATTTCAAAACTATGATAGATATCAACGTCAAACTTTCAGTACCTTATGCTGCATCAATTCTACGCCTTCTCACCCAAAGTCCAAATTAATTGATGCAATATTGTGGGAAATAATGACGTTTTAATTACGCCATGTCATGCCATTTTTGGCGGGAAAATGATAAATGTTTGAACAATCGTAGAAAATAGAGTTTTGAAACAAATTGCAAATAAAAACCTCCAGACAAAACATAGACAAAACATAAATGACATTCTCTTAACAATGGCCATCTCGAATATTCTAAATTTTGTGTTTTTGACCGTCCAGAATAGGAAAAACTTTTTTTCGGAGAAAAAAAATCAATTTTTGTGAATTTGAAAAGTGAATTTCTTAGCTCGAATACCAAAGTAAGGCGACTGGCCCAAATCTGAGGGGAAAAATGGGGGTACCTTTTTGCCACAAAAGATGCCCCACGGAGAGAGGCTGGATCCACCAGTGCGAAAGATAATTTAATTTGTTGTCACTCAGGCTTCATCAGATTTGATCTCGGGTCAATAGCTAGCTCAGGGAAGGCCACCGAACGTGAAACATTCCCAAAATAGCGGAATTGTTTTTAGGGAATAACTTTTGTTGAGATACGCATGATAGAGTGATACTTACAGTTTTCACCATTGTGCTTCTCTGTCGAGACACATCGAATGGTATATCGGATGATCATGACCTAGTTAGGTAATATTCGAAAGTTGACCTGTCCTGTGCTCAGGTCAAGGCAGATCAAGTTCAAAATTTACATCAATCAACGTGTCTTGACGAGCGAAACACAGTGTTGATAACTACATTACTCCACCTTCATTTGGCAAAGAGTTATTGAATAAAAAAAACACGCAACCTCTTGGGTCACCTGAGTTGACCTCGTAGAGGTCACATGACAAAAATTCGACTTGGATCTTTGCATTTCGCACAAGAATGGTGTAGGCACCTGGTGAAAACTGGTCAAATTTAAGCGTTTGCTGTGGATTTCTACGTGTTTTCATTTTATCCATTTACTTATAATGGAAGTTTATCAAATTGAATTGACCTTCGGTCACCGATATTACAAATTCGAAATGTACGAATTGTAGGTACTTATGGGCTATGGCCTAAATTAATCCTGTGAGTTTCAAATCGCTCGGTCGATCACTTTGGCACGACCACAAGCTTTCAAAAACTTGCTTGGAGGTGGGACCACTTAACGTGACTTGTTGACCTGACCTGAGATGACTCGAGATACAAATGGCACACAATTTGGGTGATTGTTCCCCAAAGAGTTACGCCCAATTTGGCGGCGCTGCGTGTCGACGTTTTTAAATATTTACGAAAACCTCAGGGGACGGATATCCGCCCCCATGTCGGTGCGCGTGTTAACCCTCGCCCTACGGGGGGTCCTAAAACGACCCCCCCTGAGGTTTTTCTTGCATAACGTTTTAGACATGAGGTGCATCTTGCTGAAATTTTCAGTAGCTAAGTATACAACAATTACACGTATGCTGTAAAAATTTCATTGAAATTGGTTGAGAAATTAGGGAAATAATGATGTTTTGATGACGTCATTTTGGTGGGAAAATGATAAATGTTTGAAAAATCGTAGAAAACAGAGTTTAAAACAAATTGCAAACGCAATTAAGCAAAGATACTAAATGTTATTTTCTTAAAAATGACAATCTCGGATTTTCAAAATTTTGGGTTTTTGACCCCCAAAATGAACAAAAGCTGTTTTTTTTTAAATCACCACAAAATCAAGATTTCAAAGATGTTAAACGAAATATATGTGAGATAACTGAGTATGGACAATACTCAAACCAAATTTTAAAGAAATATCTCTATTTGTGACTAAGTGATGGCTCCCTAAGTGTAAGAAATTCATGATGCCATTTTTTTTAATAACTTTTTTGGACTTTTTTTGACCAGATAAGAATAAATAATTACCTTTTCTGTATTTCTGAGACAAAACCGGTCTAGGAACATGCCTTTTTATTTACATTTATCAATTTCGCATTTTGAGGTTTTCTGACAGAGCAAAATCGCTGTTCTGTACGTGGTCGATCGAGGTCTATCACTTGACCTGGAAGGTCACTCGTTGACCCGAAACCTAAAAATGGCATACCGTTAGATTCGAAACATGACAGGCAACATGTTGGTTCTTACTGCGTTGCTCTATGTTGCTTGGTTTGGATGTTAAAAGGGGGTCTTTTTAGGACCCTCCGTAGGGCGAAGGTGAAAAAGCTCCCGTAGGGCGAGGGTTAATACTTCACATCATGGTGCCAACGGGGATCAATTGCCGCATTTGTTTTTTGATCAGACTAAGAACTTATCAGTCAATCTACGCATAGGTTCTGTTCGACATGGGCCTGTCCGACGTTTTTTGTTGCGACTATTTAGGGGCCCGGCAAAATATAGTGGCCCAAATCCGAGTATATACCATTTCGCGCCATTTTTTTTTGTGGGGGGGGGTGATTTTTGATCGAGGGGCCCCTCGGGATGATGTACCTCCCCCTTGACGAAGGTCTGTCTGCGCGCCTGGATCTGACCTTAGGTCACTGATATTATAAATCCAAGATAAACGAATTGTAGGTACTTATGACCTTATTACGTCCTGTGAGTTTGAAACCGCTCGGTCAATCACTGCGGCTTTGGCTCGACTTTCAAAAACTTGCTTGGAGGTGGGGTCACTTAACTTTCAAAAACTTGCTTGGAGGTGTGTTCACTTAACAGGACCTGTTGACCTGACCTGAGATGACTCGAGATACAGAATTACACAACATGGGGATAATTGATGCCCAAAGAGCTATGCTAAGTTTGGTGGCGCTACACAACGCCGTTTTCCCAATATTTACGAAAACCTCTGATGTGCGGATATCCGCACCCCACGTCGGTGCCCGTGTTAATACTTCACATGGTGCCAAAGGGAGTCAGTTGCCGCACATTATTTTGTATCAGACTACGCACTTATCAGTCAATCTACGCATGGAGTCTGTTCAACATGGGTCTGTCCGACGTTTTTTTTGCGATAATTTAGGACCTACAAAATATAGAGGCCTAAATCCGAGGAGATACCATTTCACGTTTTTTTTTTGGGGGGGGGGAGCTTTTGGCCGAGGGGGCCCTCTGAGGATGCCGTGCCCCTCCCTTGCCGAAGGTCTGGCTGCGCCCCTGTGTATGCAGACTGGTTATTGATTCAACTTTTTTGGAGCGATTCAATCATGATTCATGTTGGAATCTGAATGATTCAATCACCGTTCGATTCACGGCAAAAAAATTGCGAATTGATTCTTTCTGATTCAAAGAATCAAAACAAATATTTTAATCGATTCACGTTTGCTTCAACATTTAAATATATGTGGTGAATTTATATCAAATCAATGAAAATGGAAACATACATATATATGATCATTAAAACATTGTTACAGCAATACTATTTCAGAATAAATGAATGTAGCCACTGGGACTGCATGTATTTGCCCAAATTACCAGTGTAATTGAATTGTTAAAGGAAATAGTTCACCTTATAATTTTTTTACCCAACACGATTTGATTATATTTTGTAATACAATTTCTTTTTATATTGTCAAAAATGGCCTTATATCGCGCCGATTCAGGACAGAAGGCCGTAAATTTGTATTGTTTATCAAAACTATATGCATACTCTCTGAATCAGAGTCCTGACGTCACGCGAATGTAAACAATAGTTCAGCCAATCAGATTTGAAAGTAGTCGCGTAAGGATAGACTCGCATTGGAGATGTGCCAACCGGCGGCCGGCGATTCGCTTGCTAGCACCAGCTGCAAGCTGATTGGATGATGGTATAGCCTCTGCCCAGGCTAGAACCAGTACAACATTCTTTTGCCAGCACCGCATTCCTTCGCCAAAAACTCAAATATATTCAGTCAAGAAAACTTGCAGGTAGGGGTTTCCCAAAACGGGCTACAAAACTGATATCTCAGTTTAAAACTAATGTTGAAGGTGAACTATTTCCTTTAAGATAACTGTTTCTAATCGTCAATTAGAGACCCACCCCGAATCCTCGTAATACAAATATTGTTTGTTTGATTTCGATGTCTGCGGAGGAACCGTGCGCGCGCGCATTTTGAACCCAACGATCTTCTGGCTACCCCCAGACGACCCACCTACCACCCCGCTACTATGGCCTAACGACCCCGACCACCCACTGAAGTCGAAGGGTAGTAATCTCTACCACATCTGTACTACTCCAGTCAACCATCAATGCGGTGGTAGTGGGGTGGTAGAAGTGTCGTTGCGGTGGTACAGGGGTGGTAATAAGGCTATAGGTGGTAATGGTGTAGTAAAAAACAAAATATCACTAGGTGGTGTACTGGCCGCAACTCGACACACAAATCGCGGACCTCGTCGGAGCGTGTCAGGTATGTCAGCGCTACCCAGACATACATTACTCACACATCTAACATACATTATTGATGATGTACTTTACATGTTGTCACTTGCGCAGTAGTGTTGATGATGTACTTTACATGTTGTCACTTGCGTGTAGTATATATTTAGCTTGCTATGCCGGATATAGGTAGGCCCTCGGTGACGTCATGGCAGATACCCGCGCAGCGGGACGGTAGAGTTCTAAGTCTTCCCATTGGCGGAATTCCGTGACGTAATGGGACCAAAAATGAAATGTTACGGAGTATACAAATACATATCCATGGGTGGGGCAGGCGGGTGTCATCACGGGATTCTCCGTTTGTGGGTTGCCGAGCGGCTCGCCTAGATATGACGTCACTGGACCTCTGGTCCGACTCGGTTGTCGCCCCACGCGGCTCGGTGCGGTGCGAATATTTCGAACGGGGTAGTTGCCAGCAGGGGTGTGTAGGATCCTATTCAGTTGAGGGCCGGCTTCGCCCCCCCCCCCCCAACTTGTACGAGGAAGTGGGTCAAATCCGAGGAGAAATATGTATTTGTGTGGATTTTGATGATACTTTAAAGGAAATAGTTCACCTTGGAAATTTTTACCAAACACGATTTGATTATATTTTTAATAAAATTTATTTTTATATTGTCAAAAATGCCCTTATATCGCGCCGATTCAGGACAGAAGGCCGTAAATTTGTATTGTTTATCAAAACTATATGCATACTCTCTGAGTCAGAGTCCTGACGTCACGCGAATGTAAATAATGGTTCAGCCAATCAGATTCGAAAGTAGTCGCGTAAAGATAGACTCGCATTGGAGATGTGCCAACCGGCGGCCGGCGATCGCTTGCTAGCACCAGCTGCAAGCTGATTGGCTGATGGTATAGCCTCTGCCCGGGCTAGAACTAGTACAACATTCTTTCGCCAGCACCGCATTCCTTCGCCAAAAACTCAAATATATTCGGATGGAGTCTTTTCAGTCAAGAAAACTTGCAGATAGGGGTTTCCTAACACGGGCTACAAAACTGCTATCTCAGTTTAAAACTAATGTTGAAGGTGAACTATTTCCTTTAAGCGGTTTTTCCCAGCTCAGCCCCCACAAATTTTCTAGAGAAGCTATAGCCCCTGGCTGTCAGGTAGGTTCCCGCCTCCCGGGGGGCACTGGATATCAGGTATGACCTGTAACACCTTCTGTATTTGTTCCAGATATGTGCCCGACATTCAATATATGAAATTAGCAACTTGCCTATCGATGTCGGGCACATATTTCCTTGACGTCCGGGACGCAAATTCCCGAAGCATAGCGACTTTCGCACCAATTAATTTGATTGGTCGAATTCACTTGGATGTGACGTCACAGTCTCCCTACATACTATGTCACGTACGATATCGTGTGTACTGTGCATGGTGGGGTATTTAAGTGTAGTGCGTGAAAAAATACATGTCTTTCAAAATTGCTATTAACTTCTATTGGCGCGCCTCGACAGGGGTGTCCGGACAATTATTCGTCCAGCATTTCTTCGTAGCGCATTTCTTCGTCCACAAATCTTCGTCTAGCGTTTCTTCGTAGCGCATTTCTTCGTCGCGCGTTTCTTCGTCTCGCATTTCTTCGTATCGGCAAATCATCGTCTCGCATTTCTTCGTATCCGCGAAACTTCGTATACGCAAATCTTCGTATCGTAAATATTCGTCTACGCAAATATTCGTCTACGCAAATATTCGTCTACGCAAATCTTCGTCCGCAATTCTTCGTCCGCAAATCTTCGTCTGCAAATATTCGTCCGCAAATCATCGTCCGCAAATCTTCGTCCGCAAATATTCGTCCGCAAATCTTCGTCCGCAAATATTCGTCCGCAGATTTGCATTTGACTTTTTGCGTTTTTGACTTTTTGCATTTGACTTTTTGCCTTTTTGACTTTTTGCATTTGAATTTTTGTCTTTTTGACTTTTTGGTGTTTTTACTTTTATCCCATTTGACTTTTTGCGTTTGACTTTTTGCTTTTTTCCTTTTTGCCATTTTACTTTTTGTCCGTTTGACTTTTTGCCGTTTTGACTTTTTCACATTTGACTTTTTGTCCTTTGACTTTTTGACTTTTGACTTATTGACTTTTGACTTTTTGTCCGGTTACCGCCAACGCCACCCTGACATCGATCTGACGTCGGCAGGCTGTAACCGGGCGGGGTGACCCAGTCACCAACCCCGTCCGAGCGAAGCGGACAGCGCAGCTGGGCCGTCCGAGCGCAGCGGATTCTGCCGGCCGAAGCGGGGCAGTCAATTTGGTACCCGGCTCAAGACTTGCACGCCATGTGGTATTGGCATAGGCGTAGGAACAGGGGGGTCGGGGGGGGGGGGGCATGGCCCCTCACTTTTCGGCCATTTTTGGGGGCTAAAATATCTGCCCAGCCGTTGCAGAGTTATTGCGAGAAAATACTTTTCAACACCCCTCACGCGGCACGCGCCACGCGCAGTGGTAGTCACCCACATGAGTCGGCACTGGTCTCAAACAGGTGTAATGAGAACCCGGTTAGCTGTCGGCCATGCATAGCCTACAGCATCCCGTCCCTCCGTTACATTAATACTCATTACGTTAACATGCCCCGCCTGCCACCCGGGTGTATTAAACGAGCAGCCCGTATAAGTCGTTCAGCGTTCACCGTGTCCACCGTGTTTGGCATTCCTCGCTTCCCAGGGAAATATTTCGTTCTCCTCAACTCTATATTGGGGCTCAACACACATTCCTTCACAAACTTCCATACTCGCACCTACACAAACAATTCACCACCTTGTCACGCTTCCGACACACACACCACCTCAGTATACGCATATACATTCACAGATATTCACACTCGTTCACAAACAACTCGCCACATTACCGCATCTCCAGTTCTCTCACCCCCACCTTCCACCGTCACAACGAATCCTCACCACCTTACCGCATCTCCGGTATTCTCACACTCACAATTCACCGTCGCACCCAGTTCACACCACACGCGTTGCACCACACCCGTCTACGCTCAGACCGCACCTTGCCCATTGACATTTTAATGTGGGACTCCAGAGCGTGGCTAAGATCACGGCGCTCCGCACCGACTGACCTTTATACTTCGAAAGAGCTCTGGACTTAGTGTCGGGACTTCTGCGACACCTGGGTGTCGCAGCGTTAATTTTGATGGGGACAAGAAAGCTGAAGATATCGTCCCGACGAGGCCGCCACGAGAAATGCCCCGATCTACCGGCCCTCGCTCCTGAGTATACGCATATACATTCACAGATATCCACACTCGCTCACAAACAACTCGCTCCTGAGTATACGCATATACATTCACAGATATCCACACTCGTTCACAAACAACTCGCCACATTACCGCATCTCCAGTTCTCTCACCCCCACCTTCCACCGTCACAACGAATCCTCATCACCTTACCGCATCTCCGGTATTCCGCCAGGCTTTCCCCGCCTGAGGTCACGCGCGGCTCGGCCGGCCGGCTCCCCGCCGTTGACCCTCTCAGGCCCGAGCCACTATCACCCCAACGTAGCCTTGGAATTTAGTGCGTCACATAATAATCTTACACAGGTAGGTTAGATGGGGCTGCTCAGCAAAGAAGTCCGCTTGTCAATCGGACGTGCGGTTGCAGAGATATGAGCTTCTCAAAAGCGTCGCCACGGAAGCGCTCATAATTACGCAAATATTCGTAGAGTAGGCACGAATATTTGCGGACGAAGATTTGCGGACGAAGAATTGCGGACGAATATTTGCGGACGAAGATTTGCGGACGAAAAATTTCGGACGAAGATTTGCGGACGAAGAATTGCGGACGAAAATTTGCGGACGAAGATTTGCGCAGACGAAGATTTGCGTAGACGAAGACTTGCGATACGAATATTTGCGGATACGAAGAAATGCGAGACGAATATTTGCGGATAAGAAGAAATGCGAGACGAAGAAACGCGCGACGAAGAAATGCGGAGACGAAGATTTGCGGACGAAGAAATGCGGACGAAGAAATGCCCGACGAAGAAATGCGGGACGAAGATTCGTCATGGAACCCTCGACAGGTAATACAAAACCGAGGTTGAAATATGTACGCGTTTTCTGCTTTCTAAACACTGTTGTCGCACGTGTCAACTGAACTGACTTCCTCCGTTCTCGTTTCGTGGAATCTCTGGGCGGAAAATTACGTATGTACCGAATGAAAACCGGAAAATCCCCATACCATGGTGCATTGCCGATCACGTACCTCCACTGAGACAACCTGCAACTCTGTATTTAAAATCCAACGGCCTTACCTTCTAATAATACGTATGCGATCGAAATAAATACGTATTATCGAAATATTCAGGGAATAATTGTCTAACACTTGCTATTTTGGTCGCCCGCTTGTTTTCAAGTATAAACAAAGCAGTATAAATATAATACAGACGCCGAATATAGGTACCTACTGTTGCCTACCAATCTGACAACATGTAAACGGAGATCAAATGCACTTCTGCCTGACGACCGTGCCGTAACGAGAATAAACTATATGTTTGTGAAAAGAGCTAGCAATGTCATCTTGGTTATGCCATTGGCGTATCTACAATTGTCAAGAAGTTAACCGCGTACTTAAAGGAAATAGTTCACCTTCGGATTTTTTTCTTCAGAACACTATTTTATTATATTTTTTAATACAGTTTCTTTTTTTCTTTTTAAAAATGGTCCTACATCGCGCCAATTCAGGACAGAAGGTTGTAAATTATTGATTTTATGGTGTGCGCTATTGGTCTGCGCATGCTCCATGGCAGTGCTGGCACTTTCAGACGGTACGGTACATCATATATGCGCCGTATTCCTTCGCCAAAAAGTCAAATATCTTCGGCTGGAGAGTCTTTTCAGCCAAGACAAGTTTCAGATAAGGATTTCTCAACACGGGCTACAAAACTGCTATTTCAGTTCAAAACCCATGTTGAAGGTGAACTATTTCCTTTAATAGGAACTCTGAGAAGGCAGTGCGAAGCTGGTGTCGATCAGCTTGACTTTGGATAGGTAGGTCTGGCAGAGGTCTTCAGAGGAGAAGTGTTCAGAGCAAATGCACAATTTTGAAGGATCAAAAGGATCGGCCCTCTTACATTTTGCTGTCCAGATACTTGCAAGATTTTGGTCTTTTGGGAAGTTGAAAAAACTGCTACCCTTTGCTTTCTGCTTTTTTGCTCTTCCACGAAACCATGACTTGCATGACGCCACTGCGCATACTCTGCCCATCTTTGATTGTGATCCTGAAAAGTGGAAATTTATTTATTACATTTGTCATCGGCAGCAGCAGTGCCAGGGACGTTGACATAAGCAATAAATTTATATCGGGCACAAGCTCATACAAAAACACAAGTTATGTTTTATTAAGCTACAAGAAACTTGGTGTGTGAACATTGTCACTTGGCAGTTTTTTTTAAACAAGCTATGGATCTAAACTTTGTTACTTTTAACATTACGCCCATGCATACAAAACTGCATACACAAAACTGCAAAACTGCACTGCATACAAAATAAAAATTGATTTCAAAAGACCTCCAGGCTCCCTGCAGCATGCCCCAAACTGTATAGGTGTGATTTATACATCCAAAAATTGGAGGAGGCACATCCAAGGCGAGGGCACATCAACACCCTCCCGTCTCCGCTGTGAAAGAGCCCTTGTGAGTAGGTGTCTCTGTCACTTGAAAAAAGTGACAAAGTGAAAGTCAAAACTTGAAGAAAAAAATCAACATGAGATAATTACCCCAAATTAATTTCAGTCACGACATCCCAATGGATTGTGTTGGCACCGTTTTTGAAATATTTGTTTGCATTTTCTATGCCACAGTCGCTAATTTTCTCCAAGGGAGTGCTTAAAATGATGCAAAATATTGAAAAGACAGCTAAATTGCTGCTTTGTCAAATATCAAGAACGGTTGACCTAAAACAGATTTTAACAATAAAACGTGAAATTCTGTTCAATAAAACATGTAAATGCGTAACATTAAGTCATATTCACTCACGCAAATTGTATACAAAGAAAGAAAAGTGACACCCTTTTGCACGTCATTTGCTCAAACCGCCCAATCACGTTGGGGGCATGCGGACGACGCAGGCCTGGTACCAACTACATCTCGTGACATTTTAGAACAAGACCTTTGAGTCAAATTCGTAGTAAAAAAACAGGCTATATGTAAACTTTTTTTGCATCAACAATGAACATTCACAACAAAACAAACCCGTATTTATCCCAGTCGAACGTAACTCGTGACTGTGTGACTGCCTCGCCAACTAATCTAAACTCGTGACTGTGCGACTCGTGATCGTAACTCGTGACTGTGACTCGTGGCTGTGACTCGTGACTGTGTGACTCGTGACTGTGTGACCCGTGACTGTGACTCGTGACTGCGACTCGTGACTGTGACTCGTGACTGTGTGACTCGTGACTGTGTGACTCGTGACTGTGTGACTCGTGACTGTGTGACTCGTGACTGTGTGACTCGTGACTGTGTGACTCGTGACTGTGTGACTCGTGACTGTGACTCGTGACTGTGTGGCTCGTAACTGTGTGACTCGTGACTGTGTGACTCGTGGTTGTGTGACTCGTGGCTGTGTGTCTCGTGACTGTGTGACTCGTGACTGTGTGACTTGGGAATGTGTGACTCGTGACTCGTGACTGTGTGACTCGTGACTGTGACTCGTGACTGACTTGTGACTGTGTGACTCGTAACTGTGTGACTCGTGACTGTGACTCGTGACTGTGTGACTCGTGACTGTGACTCGTGACTGTGTGACTCGTGACTGTGTGACTCGTGACTGTGTGACTCGTGTATGTGTGACTCGTGACTGTGTGACTCGTGACTGTGTGACTCGTGACTGTGTGACTCGTGACTGTGTGACTCGTGACTGTGTGACTCGTGAATGTGTGACTCGTGACTCGTGACTGTGTGACTCGTGACTGTGTGACTCGTGACTGTGTGACTCGTGACTGTGTGACTCGTGACTGTGTGACTCGTGACTGTGTGACTCGTGACTGTGACTCGTGACTGTGTGACTCGTGACTGTGTGACTCGTGATTGTGCGACTCGTGACTGTGCGACTCGTGACTGTGCGACTCGTGACTGTGTGACTGTGTGACTCGTGACTGTGACTCGTGACTGCGTGGCTCGTAACTGTGTGATTCGTGACTGTGTGACTCGTGACTGTGTGACTCGTGACTGTGACTCGTGACTGTGACTCGTGACTGTGTGACTCGTGACTGTGTGACTCGTGACTGTGTGACTCGTGACTGTGTGACTCGTGGCTGTGACTCGTGGCTGTGACTCGTGACTGTGACTCGTGACTGTGACTCGTGACTGTGTGACTCGTGCCTGTGTGACTCGTGACTCGTGACTGTGTGACTCGTGACTGTGTGACTCGTGACTGTGTGACGCGTGACTGTGACTCGTGACTGTGTGGCTCCTAACTGTGTGACTCGTGACAGTGTGACTCGTGACTGTGTGACTCGTGACTGTGTGACTCGTGACTGTGTGACTCGTGACTGTGTGACTCGTGACTGTGTGACTCGTGACTGTGTGATTCGTGCCCGTGTGACTCGTGACTAACCCCATGTTGAAGGTGAACTATTTCCTTTAAGAGAAAGGACGGATCCATCCGTTCGTCTTCGGGGCCAACTACTTTTTTCTATAAGGTTCGACGACCCTTGCCAAAAAACAAGAGAAGGTATCTTATGGTTTGAATCGTTTGTTTGCGGTCAAGGGGAAACAAATGTTAGTGGAAAGAAGCTAACATAGAAATTTAAAACAGAACTTGGAGCATCAAATCAATGGTAGATTTCTTCAGAATTTCCAGCTCCGAATATCGGATAGTAAACCGAGGGGAGGGTCCGACCGGAAAAATAAATACGCATTTCGCTGCACAAATGTTTGTCGTTGTTATCTGTTGCGCTCCGATAAAAGTAGCTAAAGACGAGGACGTCAAACATGATCGTACTAGTCGCACTTTCACCATTCAAAACAATGAATGCAGATGACCCGATCACAAGGGCGGATTCAGGATATTTTAGAAGGGGTGGCCGCAGGCCAATTTAGGGCGCCTTCCAAAGAAAGGGCGCCGTCACTGACCGAAAGGGCGCCGTCACTGGCCGGAAGGGCACCGTCAATGGCCGAAAGGGCGCCGTCAATTGCCGAAAGGGCGCCGGCACTGTCCGGAAGGGCGCATCGGGTCAAAAGGACCAGGTCATGACTTGTATGACCTGATACTTGGTAAGTTACTTTCAACAGGGCGTCCAGGCGGTCCATAGGGACGCTGCGTGCTCACGGGCTGTCCATCGCCGGGCGCCCGGCGACAGACAGCCGGTGGGGCGCCCTTCTGGCGGGGGGGGGGGGGGCGCAACCGCTGCGGCCACCCCCTGGATCCGCCCCTGCCCGATCATGGCGTCAAATTCTATATGCATTTCAAGAAACTTTAGCTACCCATCTGTGCACCGCATACGGATAGGATGATCAACTTCCGTTACCAGGTTCTTGAAGAAGAAAAAGTATGTCCCTGCTCCGCTCCCGGACCTCGAGGCCATCTGTGCAGCTCGGCGGGCATAGATACGACACACGCAGACGAAGTAACCGATACCTGCTACGGTGAACGCTGCATTTATCATATTACTGCCATACAATCTATGGCTGAAAACCTCTCCGAGCATTCAGGGTTGCTTACCTGCGACAGCCAGCCAGGCAGCGGCAGCCTGCAATAATCTATAGCTGGCGACTTCCCGATCGCGCAAAGAGAAGTCAACGACTTCGCTGACGGATGACATTAGGTCTCAGTGGGCTTCGCGCATGATCAGCGCCTCCATCCGGAGCTCGGTCATTGTCGCTCGGAGAGAGGATAGTCTTCTCCGCCTTACTGAACACTCTCCGCCTCCGCCGTTGTAACCGGAAGAACGGCAAGGGCCTACAGGAAAAATGATGGATTTTGACCGATTGTAGACTGGCCTACATCGGTCATCAGTATTGTAGACTTGCCAATACCGAAATGGTGCTGGATAGAAATAATGAAATAAGGACACATGTAAACGTGATCATTATTAAACTTATAAATTACCCCTCGGCCCTCGCCCTGGTGGGGGTCATTTGACCCCCTAAGGTTTTCGAGAATAGCGGGAAAACAGCGGTGCGCAGCGACCCCAAATTTTGAAGAAAAAAAATGGGACATTTTTGCCAAATTTGCCCAGTACCGTTCTAAAAACGAAAATATAACATGCATTATACTTCACGTCTGGGGGGGAATATAGTTCCCCCCCCCCCCTTCCTTGAACAGTCTTGGGGGCGGGCATGGCCCCGTTGGCCTCCCTGGATCCACCTTTGGTACGGAAACCCAACCACCCGAGTTAACCCGGTGAGCTATACGTACCGTTTTGGCTTTGATAGAAAACATAGGTACCTTTCCATTTCATCTTTTTATTTTTCTTTTCAGTATTATTCGGAGTCGACTGCCTCTTCATGACTATGTCCTAATCGCCAGTACCGAATAATTCCAAAGTTTTAACTTAAAACTTCCCGCACGTAGAGCGCAGCACGCTTCGATTTAGTACTAACAGCAACTGCTATTCGCACCATCCGCGCCACATTTAGCGATGTGACTCTTGTGCTTGTAATTGCTCCCAAATGAAGGTATTTATGCAACACGAACTATGGAATGGGCGCTTTTGTTTCGGAAATTCAGTCTTTTTCGTTTGTTTTAGTTTTCTTTTCTAGAAAATTCGACATTTTATTCAGGTTTTTGAGGAAACATTCCGACTCAAATAATTCATAAATACGTGGTAGCTTTCGTTTTTTTAGGAAGCAAAATACATATTACCCCCCCCCCCCCCTTCCAGGCTTTTTTTTTGGGGGGGGGGCATGGCCGGATTGCCCCCCCCCCCCCTGGATCCGCCAGTGCAGGGGCGCAGCCAGACCTTCAGAAGGGGGAGGGCAAGCCCCTGGGAGAGGACCCCCACCCAAAAAAATACCCCTGAATATGAAAAACTAAGGATTTCGGTCACTTTATTTTGTGAGGCCCCCTTTTTTAACCATTTTTCTTCGTCTACTTTTGATGAGCTGGATTGGACCAGGGCCCTCAGTAGGCATTGTAATGAGCGCATTACTAATTTGTATTGTTACGTACAGGAGAGTTAGCCTATCTTAGCTGACAACATGTGGGGGTCGGCTTCTGAGTGTGGGGGCGGCTGAAATGACGAAAAAAATGTACCCCCATTTTGATACGTGTATGTTAAGCCTTTGCAGCATTTTTTATGTGGATTTTCATGTTATAGTAGGTAGGTATGTCCTTGTTAGTTAGCGAAATTTTTACGGTTTTGCCTGATAAAACCCAGAAATATAGGCGGTGGGCCTTGTAGAGGATAATAAGCTAAAAATGCTATTCATTCAATTCAGCGTTACGACGAACCGATGACGATGACTATGGCTTCGTTATGACGATGACTACCGGTGTGACGCCGCGAAGCGGCGTGAAAATGTTAATTTTAGGTCCTGGAAAACGAAGTGTTAATATTGGAACCAGACCGTGAGGTGAAATAGCTTGGGGAGATAGTCCTCGCCTGGTCCCCACTATTATCTCTTCTGTCCAGCAAATTGTGCACCGCTGGAGCAGCTTCCGGGTGCCAATCTCCTCGTCTGCGTTCGCGTCGCCTTTTTCGGAACTCGGCAAACTAGCTAAACATGTATGTAGCCTGCTTGAAAATTAAATTCAATATTGTATGAAGGGAATGGGCCCTGGGGCCAGCAATTACCGCCAAGGAGAGCCTCTGCCATTCACTTAATTAAATTATTTTTCCCATTTTCCAAATTTGTATAAGCAATTGCGAAACCGTGACAGGTAAGATAGCTGGATTTTGACTGCACTGCAAAGACAATTTGTACGATAAATTGTTATTTTTTCCCGCAAAAAGTGTGTGTGTAGGGGGGGGGAGGAGGCAGGGCGACCCTCCCCCGCCTTCTAAAAGTGGGGGAGTTTGCCCAGACCTCCCTCGACCCTCCCGTCGGTGACGCCCCTGGCTGACAAATATTGCAGTACACACTCTCCTGAGAGGAACATTGTTAAATTGTTTTGTACTACCACCCCCCCCCCCGAATTCCAAAGCGCATCAGACTTATCAAATTACCATTTTTAAACCCAAGAAAACATTGCACCAGGTGGGTCAGAGTACAGCACATTACCGCTCATCATGACCGCGCCGACCACGGCTAGCAGGCGCTCCAGCTATAGCAGGCGCTCCAGGCGACGGCTAGCAACCCCTGGGCAGGCTCGAGGGCCCCGTTCACAGACTCAATTGCCCTCTGGATAAGCTCGAGATGGCCCTGAACAGACTCAATGGCCACTTGGCAAGCCGATAAGCCTCTGAGCAGACTCTAATAGGCCCTGGGTAGGTTCGAGAGGCCCCTGAACAGACTCGAATGGCCCCTAGGCAGGTGCAAGGGGCCCTTGAACAGACTCAATGGGCCCTTGGGCTCGAGAGACCCCTGGACAGGTTCGAGAGGCCCCTGAACCGACTCAATGGGCCCCTGGTCAAGCTCGAGAGGCCTCTAGGCAGGCTCTAATGGCCCCAGGACAGGTTCGAGAGGCTCCTGAACAGACTCGATGGACCTCTGGGAAAACTATAATGGGCCCCTGGGCGGGTTCGAGAGGCCCCAAAACAGACTATAATGGGCCCTGGCTAGGCTCGAGAGGCCCCTGCACAAACTCAATGGGCCCCTGGACATGCTCGGGAGGCCACTTTGCAGGTTTGTTGGGCTGCGGGTGGGCTCAATTGGCCCCAGGACAAGAGGACATGCTCTAGAGGCCCCTGGGCAGATTTTGGGGCCCCTGAGTGGGCTCAATGGGCCCCAGGGCATGCTCTAAAGGTCCCTGAGCATGTTTTTGCGCCCTTCAGTGGGCTCAATGGGCCCCTGGACATGCTCGAGAGACCCCTGGACAGTGTTTGGGCCCCTCGGTGGGCTCAATGGGCCCCTGAACATGCCCAAGAGGCCCCCTGGGCTGGCTTCGAAAGCGATTCAGTGTCTCTGAGGGCCCTTGGCATGCACCAGAGTGACCCTTGTCTGGTTGAGGGCTCCTCTGCGACTTTTTTTTAAAGCCATTTAGCTAATGCAAATGGTATCTGGGCCAATCTCGGTGGGGCCCCCTGTGACCCGTAAGGGGGGGGGGGATTTCCTTCCTTGCCCCCCCCCCCTGGCTGCGCCCCTGCGCCAGTGTACCATACCCTTGCCGCTGAGAATCACTGACCTAAATCATACATACGATATCACTGTCATGAATTAGCGGTGCTTGAAATTTTAACATGTCACACATCGTTGTCGTAAAATAGTCTGACGCACATACGAGGAACGTCTGCAAAATGCAGACTTGAATTCGACGAACTTTACTTTCATGATAACATCATGCCGCATGGACCATGGACCATGGTGCCATAATTATTAATGGCACACCCTACAATTGCACGCCAACCGACATCAGCATCAAACGGACATCAAATGATAGTGTCATGATCAGCCATCAAAAGGAAGGCGTCACTTGCATGGGCGTCGCCACCACTACGGACAGTACGGACAGTGTCCGTACAAGCCGGCGAACCTCCAAAACTTGTACGAACTGTCCGTACAAGTTTGCAGAACCATTTGAAGGTGCAGAATTAGAGATATCGATACCGGAAATGTATGTATTCTAATTATCTTCAGATGGACTATTTGTGACAAATCGTGACGAATTACCTCTATTCATGGAACTTATTGCTCAACAGAGGAGAAAAAAAACATCTTATTGTCCCCTCCCCAACTTGAACGCACACATGTCCAGTTGGAATGAAATGTTAAAAGGATTATACGGGTGTCTGGCCTGAAAGGAAATGCACTCTTTTGCAGTTGTATATGCTTTAAACACGTTTAAGACATATAGCAGGAACATCAATGTTCATTTAGTCCATTATTTCAGCAATTATCAGCGTTAACACTTTTGCGTTTTTCGAGACTTGTATCAGATAACGAGTACTTGATCGGCATTACTGTCCCCCACTTTTATCTTAGAATCTGCAGCAATTAATTTTAGAGTTTTGAATTATCTGCAAGTCCTACACTGGATCACAAAATGATTATGTAATTCGAAACTTACGGGACTCTTTATTACTACACACTCTTCATTCAGGTTTTGTGGTTTTCTTATCTCTGGCTTTCAGCGATGATAATTTGGTGGTGGCGTACAGGCATGAAAATTCATGACAAATATTGCATTTTATGGGAAAAACTAGGTAGGGGAGAGTGTCCATATTGCGCCAGGTTTCCTAAATGCGCCCACGCCGATATCTCAATAAGTAGGGTAAGATGGGGAAACACGCCCCACCGGGGTAAAACGCCTCACCAAGATATCTCGGAATTTAGAAGGTCCCGGGCAAAATATTCTTCTCTACAAAACGAGCAATATATGGCCAGTGAACTCATAGAAGGCGACATAATTTCTGCGTCGCTTTCCAGAAATATAAGTAAAAGTCTGTTTTTGGAGCGCTTTCTCTTATTTCAGTACTGAAATGGACCAGGAGCATTCTTTCTCTCAACACTTTTCTTACAGATAATTCAAGCCAACTGAAAGGTCAGAATTAGAGACGCAAATTTCAGGACCACGGAGCCGGCGCTGGGCCCAAATTCAGGCCCGGCGTGCCTGAAGCTGTGTCTGAACTCAGGCTTGCCGGGCTCATGCCGGGCTCAGCACAAGTTATCAATTAAAAAAAAAATAGAAATAAATATTGGCAGAAGTCAGAACATACATGCTTAAAGATCATGATAAATTGAGAAAACAAAATATACAACAGTAAAACACCAGCATAACACATAACAATGTCCTAGTTTACAAATTAAAAGTGATAACTAGTACGACCTAGCAAGGAGTGGACACACCAGTGAAACTTAATAAATCAAACTACAGGGTCAATTCATGATCAATTCATCAGCTCAGTCACTGCAGCAGTGCGAGAGTCGAGTGCAGTCAAACAGAAACAACTACCCCAAATCATATTCCACTGTCATCACTAGTAACTAGGTGGGGTGGCATACAATATTATATTTAGTCATCCCATTGCCCCAGGTCACCCCAAATTATTTTGTATAACAAATAAGTACCTATGGAACAAAACCACCCACATATATGATAATAATTATTGTTTATACTATTGTAAATACATATTACTGAGAATATTTATTGATACATATTTACTATTTAGTTCCACATGAGAAAGGACATATTCAAGTCATATCATTTGTAGTTTTGGTAGTGAACAAATATTGTATTTTATGCAATTACAATTATAAAGGTGGAAAGACTGCAAAACACAAACAAAAACATTTTGCAAAGAAATCTTAAGTGGCCAAGACCTATCCCAGAATGCAAACCTGTCTAGTTCCACTTCAACTTCTGATCACAATAGCTCCATAATTTATATATGACCTTGCATAATTACACGTGACACACTCCCCGACAACACATTCAAACCCAATTTCCAAACAATGTGTTTTGATGAGTCACATTTGCGACGAATTCGCCAGGACTGGACCGTAAAAGAATCACGTGTGTCAATTAAGCAGTAGATCGATATTCGCGACTGTGTCACTGACAGATATTCACAACTTCACACCTCAGAATCGCGACGCCTCAGAATTGTGTGAAGACAATTGTTCATGTTCGTATTCGAAAATAAGCTGTAGTATTAAATCTTAACCATTGGTGTCAGTTGAAATGTAAATATTTTTTAAAGAAGTCCATCTGCCGAATCCGCAATATGTTGACATTTTCATTTTGGTGATTTAAGTTATTTATGGTGATAAAGTTAGTCATTTCGGTGACGGGATTAATTGTCTGCGCCGTTTTGAGCTCAACTCTTGACAATTGTCAAATACTTCAGCCGCTATTACGCACAGCAGTGAAGTTGACGTCCGTCAAGCTAGCAGCAGATTCATATTCGCGAATCTGCTGCTGCCAGACAGACATTCACCGGGCTCGAATATACTGCTACTGGCAGCAGATTCGGCGAATGTCTGTCAGCTGGCAGCATATTCGTGAACAACTTACGCGGCCTTTTTGGCGCGAGCAGCAGATTCAGATATTCGCCGGGCTCGAATATACTGCTGCTACCAGCAGCAGATTCGGCGAATGTCTGTCAGCTGGCAGCATATTCGTGAACAACTTCCGCGGCATTTTTTGCGGATCATCTGAACGCCAACAGCAGATTCGCAACGTGATGTGTTTGAGTTGAGTTGTTCGGTGAAAGATGGGTACCTTCTAGGTAAGTAGGAGGAGGTTAGAGGTCCTACTCACTGACTGCTTCAAGTCAGTAATACGTTGATCAATACCTACTTACCTAGAAGGTACCCATCTCTCACCGAACAACTCAACTCAAACACATCACGTTGCGAATCTGCTGCTGGCGTTCAGATGATGCGCGAAAAATGCCGCGGAAGTTGTTCACGAATATGCTGCCAGCTGACAGACATTCGCCGAATCTGCTGCCAGTAGCAGTATATTCGAGCCCGGCGAATGTCTGTCTGGCAGCAGCAGATTCGCGAATATGAATCTGCTGCTAGCTTGACGGACGTGTGAAGTTGTACCAAGGCAGTTGTACGGCCTTGGCTTTGGCAGTGAAGTAGCTCAAGCTTTGTTTAGGGGAATAATTTATTCCATCACTAGTTTGCGAGCCTTTGTACCAAAAAATACTCACTTTGTACTACTCTGGAATTTGTACCAAAACACTCACCTAGTACCAAACTTCACTCAGTCTATACCTTTTTTCCTGCCAAATACCTAGTTCATGTGGTTGCCAGATGCAGACGCTCAGTTTGAACCAATATGTGCTCAATTTGTACCTTTTACGCTTTCATATGGTCCTCCATTACTCCATAGCACGCCAAGAGCACGCCAAGGCTACGAGCGAATCTTAGGCCGCCCCGATCGGACTAAATGGCTACGAGCGAATCTTAGGCCGTCCCGATCGGACTTAATGAGGGGTTAGGTTAGGTTAGGTTATGTTTGGTAAGTTAGGTTAGGTTAGTTTAGGGTAAGGCTTGTGCAAAAGGAATATGCAAAATGTTATGTCCCTGCAATTTGGCGCGCAATATGACCAGTTAAAACTTATACTGAAAACTAAGCTAAAAAGTTATATTTGCTACCAGATTTGGATGAAACTATCGATGTATTACAAAGCTAGTAAAATCCGGTACAAACTGAGTATCGTTTGGTACAAGGCTAGTTTAAAGTTCCACAAAAATGCTGTTATTTGGTACAAATAACAGAATATTACAGATAGAGTAGAAAGAAGTACAGATGCAGTGAACTTAACCAAAACTGGGAAAACTAGTACAAAGTGAGTAGTTTTTGGTATAGCGTAAATTACATCCCCTTTGTTTATCTGTGCCCACTGCCCAAGGCTGTATAAATATGTGACAAGGCCGTATAAGAGTGGCTCTGTGTGTGACTGGCTTAGATGTTAGTTATAGATATCTTGGCTTGGATAGTGAGAAAACCGAGGATACTCTGTAATTTAAAACAGGTTGATTATTTTACTTTTATCATTCAAGATATGATTGTCACTCCCAATGTTTTTAGTATGTTTGTCATACTTAAATGACCAGGAAAACTTGCCTTTTCCCCATTATCCTGTGAAGTATATTTAGTATTTACTAGTCCATGTCAACATTGATCAAATAAGTAAGTAGGTTGTAGTACCTCTAACCTCAACATTGTTTGTAGAAGCTATTACAATTACAACCCAAACATTGCATTGTGTGATGTTGAGTGATGAATGCATACTTATTACATACTTTTAAGCTGCTCGTTTGGACTTGCATGATCTATATATCTATCATGCGTCTTATTTTTGTTTTTTATTTTTGCAAACCACCAAAGATGAAAGAAGTCTACTCACCTTGACCTGTTTGACTTTCCTGTTAGTCTGTTGTTGATTATTTATCTCAAGTTCTGACTTGTGTGGGATTTCTTTACTCCATGGTCCATATTCATCCATTATCCATTGGTGTTTCAATGTGGTGTGTGTTAAAATGGTGCAAAATGCACATTGCAAACTATAAATATTCCTGCTAAAAGATTTTAAGTGTAGAATGAAGTATACATGCAGATTCCTAGCTTGAGCTGCCGCATGCCGGGCCTGGCGGGTGCTGCCACATGTGGCCGGCCTTGATGCCGGTCCCAACTCATGTATGAGCGGTGGCGGTGCGGGGCCGGTTCCTGTTTTTTGGGGAATTTTTGCATCTCTAGTCAGAATCTGATGTAGGAAAAGGTCTATTGCTAATTTATGGGTTCATGCACGTTTTTGGGCTTGACTCACTTTTCATCGAAAACACGCAATGGGGTAAAACATTTTTGGGGTAATGGGGTACAAATGGGGTAAAACAAAGTTTCGTCTTGGGGAAAGATAATAAATAGGTCATCAACGGTTAAGCACGGGGCGTGCTTAACCGTTAATGACCTATTGTGCCTAAACTGTTCAACTGATCTAAATAATGGACATAGGCCCAGCGAAGGCATATTTAAAGAGCCTTTGATTGTTTTTTTTTCCGTTTGCTCCCAGCTATCATAGTTCCCGAGATATTTGGGGAAATCTGAGACAGATTCCAGGAGTTACTATGGTGACCTTTGTCTACCTCTGTTGGCCTAAGTATTGACCTGAGCAAAACAAAATGACGAAATAGTTTCAACATTAATTCCGACGAGCTATCAAGCGGTATTTTGTTTTCTCGCCTTCTCTCCATAGGAGCCAAGTTCGAGGGGATGGGGCGTTTTTCCCCATCGACAGGGGGCGTCTTGCCCAGGGGGTGGGGCAATACGCCCCCTTTGCAGGCTCCTCGAAATTCGTCGCCTGCAAATTTGTTAACTGAAGAAGGTATAATTAGGCGATGCAGAATACAAGCCAAATCTACAAACTATGTGAAAATGCCATTACTCGCCGCCTCCGTCACATAGGAAACGAGATTTTCAGCAAAATGCATCTAATCTTGTAAAGTTTTCCCCATGCTACCCTACCATTTCCATTACATTTTGGAACCTATATTATTCATCCCCAGCATCATTTCATCATTTGTCAACCTACTGTCTACAAGCGAAGGTCACGTTCTTTACGTAGGAACCCAATATTTGAATGGTTGTTTTCTTATCCGGAAGAAGCATATTTGCCGCCCTGTTGTAAATTTTGGTGAAGGTGGAACAAGCGTAAGTGTTTTGTATTTTCATAAGGCTTGTCTCAACATTAATATTAAACAAAACACTATACACAAAAAGACAGCCTATTAGGAATAATTGTCTTTCTCCAAAGATGCCGTGAATTCCAAATTGCGCCCATACATAATGCGCCCATGGTATATTTAGCTTACAGGTAAAATTGCAACTTGTGGTTCCACGAAATATGTTCGAGAGGCACTAGTGACCATAGGTGTCGATTTATATACTTTTGGGGTGGCCCTCGGCCCCCGCAATGTTGAGTTCGGCCCCCCAATGGTACCCTCGGCCCCCCAATGGTACCCGCTCGGCCCCGAATGTTTTTGACCGCAGGCGGATCCAAGAGGGGGCAAAGCGGCCAAGCCTCCCAAACCGCCTGAAATGGGCAACACATTGACACGTTTCCTATTTCAAAAGAAATTCTACGCAGCTTTTACTAAGAAAAGTTCCGTTTTAAATCACCTCTTTATGTATAAAGATGCGAAATCCGGTGATTTTTTAAAAACATATTTACAATGTTTTATTTTTAGGCCATTTTTCCGAAGAAATAGTTGTTTTTAATTTATTTATTTTTAATGTTTTTTAGGGGTCAAAAACCAAAGTTTTCACAAATCCGAGAATCTATTTTGTAGCCCTTGCAATTTTCTTTTTTTCTGACGTTTGTATTGTATTTTGCCCAAAATATAGACTTTGTATGTGTATGATCTCTTAAAGTTTAGCTGATTTTTCTTCGCCGAACTCGTGTTTAGTGGCGTCACTAAATTCGTTATATCTCAATTTTTCCCACAAAATTGCTTCATTTATGCACAGAAGACGTAAAATTGGTGTATGAGAAGGTACCCAAAGTTTCACGTTGATATCGCTATTGTTTTTTGAGCTATTGCGAAAATTCGTCAGGGGGAGATATTTGCCTCCCCCCGTCAATGGCAAGTTAACATTGCCGTTTTACTAAGTAAGGGTTCCAAGTAAGGACTTGGGTCTTCTGGCGGATGCAGACCGGCCCAAAACGTTGGTTTGAGGGGCCGTCCGACAGAATTCCAAAACTCATGAGATTTCGTCTGTTTTTGCATTATGAGTTTATTATAAATACTGTCCTTTGTACAAGTTGCCTAAAATTTCTTAAAAATGTGTTCGTTCGGCCGCTGGCGGATCCAGGGGGAGGGCATCAGGGGAGAATGCCCCCCTCCTCCACATGAATCGGGCGGGGGAGGCATTCAATAAAAGTATGCCCCTCCCCCCCCCCCCGGCGGGTTCCCAATTTATCGTAAAATCGTAAAAATTGTCTTTGCAGCAGCGAAAATCCAACTATCCACAGTCAAAAACCGGAAATGTCGCGCTGCTTCGCGGCATCACAAGTTTCGCAATTGCTTATACAAATTTGAAAAATGGGAAAATGAATTCCATTAAGTGTCTGGCAGAGGCAGACATTAAGTCCTTGGCGGTAATTGCTGGCACTGGCGGATCCAGGGGGAGGCATCAGGGGAAAATGCCTCCCCCCATAGGAATCTGGGAGGGGCATTCAATACCAGTATGCCCCCCGCGTGTTCCCTGCTCGAAAGTGAAAACAATGATCTCAGGGGAAAACTTCATAAAAACGGAAGTTTGTTTTTCTCGAGTGATTGAATTTTAAGTTTTTATGTATCACTTGTTTTCAATGATAGACAAAACAGCGCACCTGATGCAATTCAAGGAGCCCGTGACACTTAATCCGCGCCCAGGTGGGGTGGGGTCAGAATCTGTCCCCTCCCGGATTTTCTCAATAACTGAAAAACTATGATAGATATCAACGTCAAACTTTCAGTACCTGATGCTGGATCAATTCTACGTCTTCTCACCAAATTCCTATGAAATTGATGTAGTATTTTGGGAGATAATGACGTTGACGTCATGTCATGCCATTTTGGTGGGAAAATGATAAATGCTTAAACAATCGTAGAAAATAGAGTTTTGAAGCATTTTTTTTTTTAAAGTTAAAAGGAAAGAAATGACATTCTCTTCAAAATGGCTATCTCGGATTCGCGAATATTTTTAATTTTGACCCTCAAAAAGAAAAACTAACTTATCTTTTTCGGAAAAAAATCCACAAAATCAATTTTTGTGAATTTGAAAAGTATATTTCTGAAGCTCGAATACCAAAATAAGGTGACCGACCCAAATCCGCAGAGGAAAAATGGGGGTACCTTTTATCCACAAAAAGATCTCCCCACGGAGAGAGGCTGGATCCGACAGTGTGTTCGCCCCCCCCCCCCCCAACCGTTTTGAGAAATCGACGCCGCTGGGCACTACCTCTAGGTTAAAGGAAATAGTTCACCTTCGGGAAATTTATCAGAACAGGATTTTATTATATTTCTTAATACAGTTTCTTTTTTTCTTTTAAAAAATGGTCCTACATCGCGCCAATTCAGGACAGAAGGTCGTAAATTATTAAGTTTATGGTGTGCGTTATTGGTCTGCGCATGCTCCATGCAGTGCTGGCACTTTCAGATGGTACGGTATATCATATATGCGCCGCATTTCTTCGCCGAAAAGTCAAATATCTTCGGCTGGAGAGTCTTTTCAGACAAGAACAGCTGCAGATAGGGATTTCTCAACACGGGCTACAAAACTGCTATTTCAGTTAAAAAACCCATGTTGAAGGTGAACTATTTCATTTAACCTGTTTGCAATTTACTGTCACTCGCCTGACATTGGGGGAAGAATTGGTCTCTGAGGTTCCACTGACCTGATATCATGCGATTGTTTTGACACAATAGTTGATGGTAACTGAACTCCAAAGTGGAGTAATGTTTGGCTCATTATGCCCTCTGGTGTTAATTCATGAGTTCAATGTGATGATCCGCGGACCCAATGTTTTTCGGGGAAAATGCCGGTGAGCGGGGAGGACCGAAGGGGGTCCTTTGGGACAATACTCCCCCAAAAGCTGAAACTTACCGAAAATTGAAAAATTTCATGATTTAATTTTGTTTATCTATTTTTCGACTATAACTTCATTTCATGGATAAATCCCATACGAAATATGTATAACCCAACAGTTAATTCCGTATGTATGCCACGATGAATTATAATGTAGAAGTACATTGGCAGGGTAGATCGCCTACATGCGCCCGTCTATGGTGCAATTAGGGCACGCTGTGCCTAAATGCGCCCTTTGCAAGGGTTTTCAAAAACTAAAATTAACCTTCGCCCTACGGGGGAGGGGGGGGGGGTCCAAAAAAGACCCCCACATAGAGCACCGCGATAAGAACCAACATGTTAGTTGTCATGTTTGGAATCTAACGGTATGCAATTTGTAGGTTTCGGGTCAACAAATGACCTTCCAGGTCAAGTGAATGAATGACCTCGATCGACCACGTCCAGAACAGCGATTTTGCTGTCAGAAAACCTCAATATGAGAAATTGATAAATGTAAATAAAAAGGCATGTTCCTAGACCAGTTTTGTCTCAGAAATACAGAACAGGTAATTATTTATTCGTATCTGGTCAAAAAAGTCCAAAGAAGTTATTAAAAAATGACGTCATGAATTTCTTACACTTAGGAAACCATCACTCAGTCACAAAAATATATATTTCTTTTAAATTTGGTTTGAGTATTGTCCATACTCAGTTCTCTCACATATATTCCAGTTTTTCAACATCTTTGAAAATTTTGATTTTGTGACGATTTAAAAAAAAAACAGTTTGTGTTCATTTTGGTGGTAAAAAATCCAACATTTCGAAAATCCGAGATAGCCATTTTAAAGAAAATGACATTTTATATCCTTGCATAATTGCGTTTGCAATTTGCTTCAAAACTCTGTTTTCTACAATTTTTCAAACATTTATCGTTTTTCCACCAACATGACGTCATCAAAACATCATTATTTCCCAAATTTCTCAACCAATTTCAATGCAATTTTCACAGCATACGTATAATTGTTGTATCCGCTCGCCTGTGCACGGAGAGATGTGACAAAACGATAACGGAGACGCCAAACGTCCTCGTTTGAAGCAGGCTCATTCCTACCTTTGGGTAAAGAAATAACACTTTAATTTCGATGTTCGTTTAATATAATCTTTAGAATTTCCGTCAGCATATTGATCAAGTATTTTATATATGCTTAGGCGTTAATTTTTGTTTACATCCTATAGTTTGTGTGGTACCGTTATGACACGGCCGTCTCCAAAACAGGTGCTTGTCAGTTATCGGCTCTCGACGTCAGAGTCTTTGCAACAAAATTTGGGTATCTTAAGGCCAGGTACGTAGCCAAAGGGGGGGAGGGTACGGGGGCTATGCGCCCCCCCCCCCCCCCCCCGCCCCTCGAGCAAAAACAATTTACTCTAGATAAAATGAGATTCTCTGACGACCGCCTACCTCCTCCCCCCCCCCCCCCCCCCCCCGGTCAGCAACATTCAGAAAAATCCTGGCTACGTGCCTGCTGAAGGCCCACAAGTTCTCCCCCCCCCCCCCCCCCCAACTGCCAACTGAGAGGCTGGAACCGCCCCTGATCACCATCAACTGCCTTTTGCCGGACCGGACACAGCACAAAGACCAGAATGTAAGCTTACATTTATGTATGTGCAGGATCATTCATAGACCAATGCCTTCATTCGCAAGGAAAGTCGCTTTTTTAACACACTGCAATACATACACAAAAGATAACGTGCATTTTTTTATTAGTTATATTTTTTATTAGTCACTTTTTACCTAAAGATTAGTCCACATAATGCTAATCCTTTATCACTGCGCAATGCACAATAAATTACGGATCGATCGAGGCTACATAGGTATATTTTCTATTGTATCGCTCCATGATGCACTGTCTCACCTACATACAGATAATGTATTCGGATCCTCCAGTACATGGATTTTATGGCATCCACGCCAGTACATAATAGCACATGTTTGTGAAGAACTGTAATATAAAACACGCACAATAAAACACAATGGCGGCAACGCTAAAAGAGTGGCAGAATACATGTTTGGGTTCAATACAACCTTGGCGGTTGCAGAGCCCGTAAGCCCAAATTATCATCACCTAGGTATATTTTCCAATCACTTCTAAGATATAGAGACCATTACAATAGGTTGCAAACGCATTCCATTGCAAATAATAATAATAATAATAATAATAACAATAAACAATAATATCTTACATTAACAATAATATCTTCACTGAAGCGAATCAGCTCATTTTTCGGAACAAAAGCGCTTTGTGATCACTGCACACATTTTGTCTGCAATCAAAACAGGTGTCATACAATCGTGTACATTAATCAATCTGACACTCAAATCAACGACCGTCTTCCGGACGCCGGTAGACCTACTATATAAAACTAGTTATTGCAATGACGTTTGACAATATACTACAATCAACAATCCTATATCGTGGCATGAGTGCCGTGCTTATCGGTACAGTATCAAGGCGCTGCCTGTTCTCTTATTTCAACACTTCGCCGTTCTTCGGCTAGTCAGCGATGCATCTCCCATGTGAGGTCACTGCGCGCCCAGCGAGTGAGAAGTGTACTTTACCACAGCAGCCGATACTTGTACGATGTCGGCTCGACTAACCGACAGTGTGTCCAGTGTTCAGACTTCAGAGCCATCCCGCCGCCAGGAGTAGGACCATTGTCCAGTGGTCTCAGACTTCAGAGCCATCCCGCCGCCAGGAGTGGGACCAGTGTCCAGTGTTCAGACTTCAGAGCCATCCCGCCGCCAGGAGTAGGACCATTGTCCAGTGGTGTCAGACTTCAGAGCCATCCCGCCGCCAGGAGTGGGACCAGTGTCCAGTGGTGTCAGACTTCAGAGCCATCCCGCCGCCAGGAGTGGGACCAGTGTCCAGTGGTGTCAGACTTCAGAGCCATCCCGCCGCCAGCAGTGGGACCATTGTCCAGTGGTGTCAGACTTCAGAGCCATCCCGTCCCAGGAGTGGGACCATTGTCCAGTGTTCAGACTTCAGAGCCATCCCGTCCCAGGAGTGGGACCATTGTCCAATGGTGTCAGACTTCGGAGCCATCACGCCGCCAGGAGTGGGACCATTGTCCAGTGGTGTCAGACTTCGGAGCCATCACGCCGCCAGGAGTGGGACCAGTGTCCAGTGGTGTCAGACTTCGAGCCATCCCGCCGCCAGGAGTGGAACCGGAGTATGCCGCTCGCCGGGGCCGGAACAGCAGCGGATCTTCCCCGCGCTGACTGGCAACACTTCAGTCGACAGACAGGCGGGCGCCACGGCGGCTCGGGCCGCACGGCCCCGCACCGCGGTGCAGCAGCGAGTCTAGTCGGGCACACCTGTCGGGAGGGACTGCGCTCGACTGGGCGGCTGTGGCCGCCGCCAGTCCTTCCCTGTGCGTCGCCGTGCGATGCAGAACACGGGTCGGCCGGACAGCTTCCTCTTGGCGCTGCCGACATAGAGCTGCGGCTGCTCTCAACCGGACAGCGCCAGCAGCAGAAACACACGCCGTTCCGCGTTGGCCAGCCCAAACGCAGCCGACTCGGAAATATACCCGAGCATATAGTAAATATCTAAATAGCTCAAACATCTTAATTACATTGTCCATGCTAAAGCACCCCGTCATACCAAAATATAATATTTCGGCTCTCGTGCAGCCATTAAGATTTCTAACCAGTTTGTCAAGTCAGAGTTTAAGCGATTTATTGCTCGATGTATTGCATTGCACCAGCATCGGGGCTGTTAAAGAAGGAGCCCATTTACCACATGGTAAATTTATCAATAACAAATGAGCCAAAGCAGCGCTCAAAGAATAATTCAGATATGAATCAAAGTAATTATAACTGAAAGTGAACAATGACAGTCAAGGATGCTCACAAATTCTGCCCCGAGCGAGTGATGACAGTTGCCAGTACCAATAGAAGGGCCCGATTGCCGCCTATTGCACAACATATTTACAAACGTAGTTGAACGAAAAGTCTGCTGTCCAAGTGTGCCAGTTATTCTTGTCCACCTGCAGGTAGACGCCGCGCTCGCTTTCGGAGAGGTAGGGCTCACCCTCGCTCCAGTTGGTGTAGTTGAGCGCGCTGCCGTCCTCCCAAGCGTACTTGTTTTCCGAGTAGCTATTTTTAGGGGGCCCCTGGTGCCGCAGGCCCAGGTACACCCGCACCACCGACTGCTTCGTGGCCAGCGTGCGGATGAAGTCGTGCTCCCCCTGAGAGAGCACCGAGGCGAGGCCGGCGTCCCAGTCGCGGCACCGTTTCGCCGCCTCCGCGAGGCGCACCGGCTCCGAGCTGACCAAGTAGCAGCTGCGCTGGCGGTTGATCCAGTCGGCCCGACAGCCGCGCAGCGTGCAGTTGCCACCGGTCGCCGCTGTCCGCTCGTAGGAGATGGCCAAGCAGTCGGCGTTGCGGAGGCAGCGGGCGGCGCACTGCACCATGCTGTCAGCGGTCAGGGACGGGAAGGGAGCGATGCCGCCGGCGCCGACCGGCTCCAGCGGCAGCACGCGCACCGTCACCGTCTCGGGCAGCGCCGCCACGCCGGCCAGCAGCCACAGCCCCAGCGCCAGCAGCAGCAACAGCAGCGCCGGCCGGCGTCGGAGGGACGCCATGTCAGCCGCCTCCGTCGAACTGCACTGAGGACCGGCGGCAGCCGGCGCCGACGGCAAGCCGGCTGTTGATGACGCCGTCCATGGTAACCGGCGTCGCCGGACTCAGCGGCGGCTGCCGCGCGACCGTCCTGCGCCGCATCACAGCGACAGACGGACACCGAGGGTCCGCCTCCTGGGATCAATCGGCCCTCGGCAGCACTGCACTGGGACAAACGTAGCGACGTCATCACTGGTGGAGTGCGTCATCGTTCTGTTGGATTGCAGTCAGTCTCTGTGAATTTCCGCCATTATTTGTGTGGCAAACTCCTTACATTTACACTTCTCGTATATTGTCACGAGCTCCGGGGTCCCGACTCTCTATGCTCTCGCGCCGCGACGTGACTGCCCGTCGGCTCCCTGCGGTTGCACGCCGGACGGTCGCGCTGTCCTCCGCAATATGAGAGGAGAGATCAGCTGGCAGTCTCGACAGCTGGCCACTGTCACAGAGATTAAACTACGCTACACTGGGGCTCCTACATTAGCTAAATGGCTTTCAAAAAGTCACAGAGGAGCCCTCAAACCAGGCAAGGGTCACTCTGGTGCATGTCAAGGGCCCTCAGAGACACTGAAGGGCTTTCGAAGCCGGCCCAGGAGGCCTCTTGGGCATGCTTAGGGGCCATTGAGCCCACCGATGGGCCCAAAAAACCTGACCAGGGGCCTCTCGAGCATGTCCAGGGGCCCATTGAGCCCACTTAAGGGCGCAAAAACATGCCCAGGGACTTTTACATCATGCCCTGGGGCCCACTGAGCCCACTCAAGGCCCCCAAAACCGGCCCAGGGGCCTCTAGAGCATGTCCACTTGTCCAGGGGCCGATTGAGCCCACCTACGGCCTAACAAACCTGCCCAGTGGCCTCTCGAGCATGTCCATGGGCCCATTGAGTATGTTCAGGGGCCTCTCGAGCCTGGCCAGGGGCCCATTATAGTCTGTTTTGGGGCCTCTTGAACCTGCCCAGGGGCCCATTATAGTTTTCCCAGAGGCCCATCGAGTCTGTTCAGGGGCCTCTCGAACCTGCCCATTGGCCATTAGAGCCTGCCCAGAGGCCTCTCGAGCTTGCCCAGGGGCCCATTGAGTCTGTTCAGGGGCCTCTCAAACCTGCCCAGGGGCCTCTCGAGCTTTCCCAGGGGCCCATTGAGTCTGTTCAAGGGCCTTTTGAACCTGCCTAGGGGCCATTAGAGTCTGTTCAGGGGCCTCACGAGCTTTCCCAATGGTCCATTGATCCTGTTCAGGGGCCTCTCGAACCTGCCCAGGGGCTATTAGAGTCTGATCAGGGGCCTCTCGGCTTGCCAAGGGCTATTGAGCCTGTTCAGGGCCCTCTCGAGCTTATCCAGAGGGCCATTGAGTTTGTGAACGGGGCCCTCGTGCCAGCCCAGGGGTTGCTAGCCGTCGCCTGGAGCGCCTGTTATATCTGGAGCTCCTGCTAGCCGTGGTCGGCGCGGTCATAATGAGCGGTAATGTGCTGTACTCTGACCCACCTGGTGGAATGTTTTCTTGGGTTTAAACATGGTAATTTGATAAGTCTGATGCGCTTTGGAATTCGGGAGGGTGGTAGTACAAAACAATTTAACAATGTTCCTCTCATGAGAGTGTGTGCTGCAATATTTGTCAGCCAGGGGCGTCGCCGACGGGAGGGTCGGGGGGAGGTCTGGGCAAACTCCCCCACTTTTAGAAGGCGGGGGGGGGGGGGGTCGACCCCCCCCCCCCCCTCCACCTTTTGCGGGACAAATTAACAATTTATCGTAAAAATTGTCTTTACAGCTCAGTCAAAATCCAGCTATCTAGAGCTAGTGTCAACAACTGGAAAATTTCGCGCCGCTTCGCAGCATGACATAAGTCTCGCAATTGCTTATACAAATTTGGAAAATGGGAAAAAGAATGTCATTAAGTGTCTGGCAGAGGTTCTCCTTGGCGGGAATTGCTGGCCCCAGTGCCCATTCCCTTCATAAAACATTCACCTTTAAGTTTCAAGCAGGCTACATGTTTAGCTAGTTTGCCGAGTTCCGAAAAAGGCGACGCGAACGCAAAAACGAGGAGATCGGCACCCGGAAGCTGCTCCAGCGGTGCACAATTTGCTGGATCGAAGGGCTAATAGTGGAAACAGGCCAGGACATCTCATCAAGCCATCTCACCTCACGGTCTGGTTCAAATATTAACATTTCGTTTTCCAGGACGTCAGTGGCGGTCGCAAGGGGGGCCATCTGGGCCATGCCCCCCCCCCCCCAAGACACATAAGGGGGGGGGGGGGGGGGGGGGGGGGCAACATATCTTTTGCCCCCCCCCCCCCCCAAGCTAAGGCCATATACGGAGGGCCCTCCCAGGCCGACAGAGGGGCCCTCTCAGGCCGACGGAGGGCCCTCTCAGGCCGACAAAGGGCTCTCTCAGTCCGACAGAGGGCCCCCTCAGGCCGACAGAGGACACTCAGGCCGACAAAGGGCTTTCTCACGTCGACGGAGGGCCCTCCCAGGTCGATGGAGTACAGTCTGAGCCCGACAGAGGGCTCTCTTAGGCCGACGTAGGGCCCTCTCAGGCCGACAGAGGGCCCTCTCAGGTCGACAGAGGGGCCCTCTCAGGCCGACGGAGGGCCCTCTCAGGCCGACAGAGGGCTCTCTCAGGTAGACGGAGGGCCCTCTCAGGCCGACAGATGGCCCTCTTAGGCGGACAGAGGGGCCCTCTCAGGCGGACAGAGGGGCCCTCTCAGGCCGACGGACGGTCCTCTCAGGCCGACAGAGGGCTCTCCCAGGTCGACGGAGGGCCCTCCCAGGTCGATGGAGGGCCCTCTCAGGTCGATGGAGTACAGTCTGAGCCCGACAGAGGGCTCTCTTAGGCCGACGTAGGGCCCTCTCAGGCCGACAGAGGGCCCTCTCAGGTCGACAGAGGGGCCCTCTCAGGCCGACGAAGGTCCCTCTCAGGCCGACAGAGGGCTCTCTCAGGTAGACAGAGGGCCCTCTCAGGCCGACAGAGGGCCCTCTCAGGCGGACAAAGGGGCCCTCTCAGGCGGACAGAGGGCCCTCTCAGGCCGACGGACGGTCCTCTCAGACCGACGGATGGTCCTCTCAGGCCGACAGAGGGCTCTCTCAGGTCGACAGAGGGCCCTCTCAGGCCGACAGAGGGCCCTCTCAGGCCGACAGAGGGCCCTCTCAGGTCGACAGAGGGCTCTCAGGCCGACAGAGGGCCCTCTCAGGCTGACAGAGGGCTCTCTTAGGCCGACGTAGGGCCCTTTCAGTCCGACGGAGGGCCCTCCCAGGCCGACGGAGGGCCCTCCCCGGCCGACGGAGGGCCCTCTCAGATCGACGGAGTACAGTCTGAGCCCGACAGAGGACTCTCTTAGGCTGACGTAGGGCTCTCTCAGGCCGACAAAGGGGCCCTCTCAGGCGGACAGAGGGCCCTCTCAGGCCGACAGAGGGCCCTCTCAGACCGACAGAGGAAACTTTCAGGCCAACAGAGGGCCCTCTCATGCCGACAGAGGGGCCCTCTCATGCCGACGGAGGGCCCTCTCAGGCCGACAGAGGGCTCTCTCAGGTCGACAGAGGGCCCTCTCAGGCCAACAGAGGTCCCTCTCAGGCCGACAGAGGGGCCCTCTCAGGCCGAAGGAGGGCCCTCTCAGGCCGACAGAGGGCTCTCTCAGGTCGACAGAGGGCCCTCCCAGTCCGACGGAGGGCCCTCTCAGGTCGACGGAGTACAGTCTGAGCCCGACAGAGGGCTCTCTTAGGCCGACGTAGGGCCCTCTCAGGCCGACGGAGGGCCCTCCCAGGCCGACGGAGGGTCCTCTCAGGTCGATGGAGTACAGTCTGAGCCCGACAGAGGGCTCTCTTAGGCCGACGTAGGGCCCGCTCAGGTCGACAGAGGGCCCTCTCAGGCCGACAGAGGGCCCTCTCAGGCCGACGGAGGGCCCTCTCAGACCGACAGAGGGAACTCTCAGGTCGACAGAGGGCCCTCTCATGCCGACGGAGGGTCCTCTCAGGACGACGAAGGGCCCTCTCAGGCCGACGGAGGGCCCTCTCAGGCCGACAGAGGACCCTCTCAGGCCAACATAGGGCCGTCTCTGTCTCTGTGTCATAGGGCTCTCTGTCGGCCCTCAACAGAGAGGTCGACAGAGAGCCATATGAAGCCGACTGAGTCACTGAGGGACTCATAAATGAAAGTAAAAATGGGCCTCTGAGCCCAAGGTAGTACCCGCGGGTGTCCAGGGTTTCCCCTTGGGGACGCCCCTGACTCCCGCCAGCTGTATGCCGCATCTAACCCCCGCCCGCTCCAGGGGTGGGGGGGGGGGCGCCCCCCCCCCCCCCCCTGGGTGCGCTACTGCCAATGCCCATGCCATTTGGTTGTGATAACATCATGTGATGCTGAGGGAGGTGTATTGTAATTTGTAGGTGTCCGCAGTCCGAGATGACGATTTTTTTTTACCACGTTTTCTTCCTTCATTTGGAAGCTTCATGCTTCTGCTTTCTTTGTAGACTATTGTGACGAACGTTGAACCCTGTTGAATTTCGTCTTGCGGCTTCGGGAAAAGGGAAAGGTTTCGGAACTGGAAGGGAGGTAGGTTTGCTTATCTTCTATTTTAAATCTATGTGATTCCGGATTCGATAAGTCGTAAGCGTTTGCACTTCATGTCTTTGCTAATTGCTCAAGTAAAAACTTCCATTGAATCAGTACTAAAGTTTATAACCTGACCTGAACCAGTTATGCGTAAGCGGTAGTGGCGTCCCCACAAAACTGAGTGAGGGGGCCAACCAGAGGTGTGAGAGAACCCCGCCCCTGTGTGTATGGGGGGGGGGGGGGCTGGCGCCATAGGGCTAATGTTAAATTCCTGCGAAACCTAGGGTGCCGGAGAGGGTTTCGAGCGAACCTGGGGGTGCCCAGCCCCCGGGCCACCCCAGTGCGACGCTCCTGATAAGCGGTAAGATGAAGAGATCGGAAGTAATTAATCGACAGGCACTATTCTATGACATTAAAAAGGGAATTATGTTTACATGAAACACACAGTAGTCGTGTTTACATAGCAATAATGAAACTTCCCCTATTAAGGGAGGAGGATGGATGAGGTTAAAACGCCTATCGCAATATTGCGGTAAATCGCCATTAGATCAACATTTTACCTCGAATGGCATGACCTGAAGATCTGAAAATTACGCCTTCGTTGTAATTTGACCCAAGGAATCGATTGCGACCACTTTTGAGCAAATTGGACTTTAACCCGCGCCGCGCTGGGGGGTAAATTTTACCCCCCCCCCCCCCACTCCCGGATTTTCGATATAGCTTCAAAAGGGCACTGTATATTAACGCGAAACTTTCAGTACCTCATCCGGCATCGATTTAACGTCTTCCTAAATTTTTTGAAGATTATCGGTGGAGAAGTTTTTGAGTAAATAACGTTTTAGTGACGTCATGTCACGCCATTTTCGGTCCAAAATGGACGAAAGTTTGATCGATGATAGAACAGCGAGTATTGAAGAAAATTGTAAACCAAAAACGCCAAAAGGAAGGAAATGGCATTTTCTACAACTTGGCCATCTCGGATTTGTAAAATGTTGGTTTTCTGACCCTCAAAATTAAAAAAATACTATATTTTTTCAAAGTTTACCAAATCAAAAATGTTAAGATTAAAAAAAAAACGAACTTTATGTCGGAGAACCACCTCTAATGAGTGACTGCCAAATCGCAAAGAAATAAGTTTATTTTTTAGCACCAAATGACTAATAAAGTGTTCAATTTGATGGACGCATTTTTTTCAAATTGCATATTTTGACATTTTTAGACATCGTACCACAAAAACAAATTGCAACATTTGGATTGCTGTGACAAAGCTGGACCGTAAACTTATGTCGTTTATTGCAAATGTTGGATTTCAAATTTGACCCTTTTTGCCTGATATTGACCTGACCTTGAGGTCAAATGTCAAAATAACCATTACTATTGGATTCTACGTCTAAAATCAACCCATGAGACATGTGTCACATGGGTTTCATATTACTTTTGCACATTCTGACCTTTTGTGACCTGACGACTGACGTTGACCTTGACCTGTACTTAGTACGAGATTCACACTCAACCAGCACCTTCTACCTTATATTTAGAAGTGTTTTTGGCAGAGTTTTCGGCGCGCTGCTGTTGATAATCCGTCTCTGCAGCCAATAATCCGAAACAGATGGTTTTGTCCTTTGACCTGACCCTGACCTGATGTGTGACATTTTAAAGAGAATTTCAAGGATTCCTTAGAATCTTGCCATCGAGAGCTTTCGATCGCCGCCTAGTGCGTCTCGCTGCAATTATTGGTTCGGAAGATAAGAGGGGGGTAAAATTTACCACCCCCCCCCCCCAGCGCGGCGCGTTCGGCTGGAGACCCCCAGCGCGGCGCGGGTTAAATTTAGGCTCTAGCGCGTGTCAACACTTTTACCTGAATTCTGACCTGGAAGGTCAACAGCTATCGCAAAATGGACCTCCTTATACTGCTGTGTTCCTACAGATGCTTACAATGAATTATTTCATACACTATTAGAGAGACCAGTTTACTCCGACCAATATTTTCCACAACACATACAAATATACAGCAGCAGAGTAGAATAAGCAGACTGAAGAAGAAAATAACATATATTGCTGTAGCCGGTATTGGCTATAGTACTATTGGCTACCAAAATAAACCCCTTAAAATACCTATCGCGACAAGATGTCAGCATGCAATAAGACCAAGTCCCTCCAGGGCGAGGGCTCTGGTGATACCCGAAAATTGCCTTATTATGCTTCATGCCTGAAAGAACTAGCTTAGATCAGGACCATTCTTTCAGGCCAGCATTAAGCATTATGACTCTAAGAAAGAGTTCGCCCCACAGCTCTGTGATCACTAAAGAGCGCTTTCGTATCGACAGTTCTCGAAGGCCGTCTGAGGACCCCTATTCAGACCAGCACAGGCCCCCAGGCCGGCAAGGGCCTTTTTGCCAAGTTGCCACCCCCTCCCCCCCTTCCCCAAAGGTCACCCCCTCCCCCCTAAGGGCTCCAGTTTACACTAGATAAAATGGGATTCCCTCAAGCTTTAAATTACGTGTCTATGGGCGTTGCATGGAAAGAATCGAGTTAGAAATATTTTCGACTGCACCCCCCTTCCCTCGGCAGTTGAAAAAAAGGTATTGTGGCCCTCCCTGAGAAAAGACTGGCTTCGTGCCTAGTTGCCGATGCTAATTTTATTTAGTAAGAAAAGGGTCATTTTGCTGGCAAGGGCCCTTTTGCTGGCAAGGGCCCTTTTGCAAAGTTCCCCCCCCCCCCCCCAAAAGGTGAAGGCTGCGACCGCCCCTGCAGGACGTAAACTGAACATTTTCACGCCGCTTCGCACATCGGTAGTCATCGTCATAACGATGCCATAGTCACTGGCGGATCCAGGGGGGGCCAATCCGGCTATGCCCCCCCCCCCCAAAAAAGCCTGGAAGGGGGGCCAACATGTCTTTTGCCCCCCCCCCAAAAAAAAAAAAAATATATCTATATAAATAACTGTAATATGAGCCTCAACTCATATAAAAAACAATAAAATTCCGTGTTCTGTGAAATTTTAAGAAAAAAAATGAACACGTCATAAATTATGATTTCGTCGTCGACGAAGGAATAACTAGACCCCACGACCAAGGGCGGATCCAGGGGGGGCGAACGGGGCCATGCCCCCCCCCAAGCCTGTTAAGGGGGGGGGGGCAAACTATGTTTTGCCCCCCCCCAAGACGTGAAATTTAATGCATTCTATATTTGCGTTTTTAGAACGGTACTGGGCATCCCAAAATTGCAGCAGTCAAAATCAAGCTAGCCTCAGTCAAAAACTGGAAAATTTCGCGGCGCTCGCGGCATGACACAAGTTTCACAATTGCATATACAAATTTGGAAATTAATTCCATTAAGTGTCTTGCAGAGAGCTCTCCTTGGCGGTAATTGCTGGCCCCAGGGCCAACTCTCTTCATAAAATATTATCTTTAAAGCGGGCTACATGTTTAGCTTGTCTGCCGAGTTCCGAAAAAGGCGACGCGAACGCAAAGACGCGGACTTCGGCAACCGGAAGCTGTTCCAGCGGTGCCCAACTTGTTGGCCCGAAGAGCTAATAGTGGGGACCAGGCCAGCACTATCTCCCCAAGCCATCTCCCCCAGGCTCCTCCAGATCCACAGGGACCATTTATGCGCGGAAATGTCGGTCTGCCTCTTGCTACTTTGAAACCATTTGCACCGTTACCAGTTGTTTGTTACAGTTCGGTACATAGGTATGTATACAGACTACAGTTATTATTATCATATGTACTATTGAGCGCAGACTGCCACCGGCCATCGTGATTTACAATCCGAGGCTAATGTATATGAAAAAACTACCTTCATTTCAACATTTTGCATCATACCGAGATGTGCAACCAGGAAAAGGGGTTACCTGAGGCTTGGCTCCACTCACGGTCTGGTTCCAATATTAAAAATGCGTTTTCCACGACCTAAAATTAAAATGTTCACGCCGCTTCGCGGCGTCACATCAGTGGCCATCGTCATAACGAAGCTATCGTCATCGTCTTCGTTTCGTCGTAACGCTGAATTGAATGAATAACATTTTTAGCTTATTATCCTCTACAAGGCTAAGAAGCTAAAAATGCCTATGTTTCTGGGTTTTATCAGGCAAACCCGAGCAAAAAAAAAAATCGCGCCGCTTCGCGGCGCTAAATAACAAGTACCTACTATAACATGCAAATCCACATTAGAAATGTTGCAAAGGCACACGCATAACAAATTGGGGTACATTTTTTTTTTCGTCATTTCAGCCGACCCCCCACTCAAAAATTATCGGCGACGCCCCTGGGTACAGCTGACAATTGACATAGTTTTTATCAGTGTAAGGCAATGTCGGAACAATACAAACTGCAAGCTGACATCTTTCCTTTTTCGATATCCCAAAAGGTCGAAAACCTAAAAAAAAAAATGGGGAAAAAAAATCGAAATCGTGTGGTTGCAAAATAAAGTGGCCCAAATCCGGGAAGAAATTCGAAATTGGGGGTAGGTAAGGCCCGCTAAAAAAACGGTTTGCCCCCCCCCCCCCCCAAACGGCCGGCTGGATCCGCCCTTGGCCATAGTCATCATCATCGGTTCGTCGTAACGCTGAATTGAATGAATAACATTTTTAGCTTATTATCCGAGCTACAAGGCGAGCCTATATTGAGCCTATATTTCTGGGTTTTATCAGGCAAAACCGTAAAAATTTCGCGGCACTAACTAACAAGTACATACCTACCTACTATAACATGAAAATCCACATAAAAAATGCTGCAAATGCTTAAATAAACCTAACAAAATGGGGGTACATTTTTCGTCATTTCAGCCGCCTCACACTCAAAAAGCCGACCCCCGCCTGTTGTCAGCTAAGATATGTTTTTCCCAATACGTAACAATACAAAATTAGTAATGCGCTCAGTACAATGCCTACTGAGGGTCCTGGTCCAATCCAGCTCATCAAAAGTAGACGAAGAAAAAATTGTTAAAAAGGGGGCCTCACTAAATAAAGTGGCCGAAATCCGTAGAGTTTTTTATATCCAGGGGTATTTTTGGGGTGGGGGCCTCTCCCAGGGGCTTGCCCCCCCCCCCCCCCCCCCCCCCCCCCCCCTCCCTTTCTCGAAGGTCTGGCTGCGCCCCTGGCTGCCATATGTCACAGATGAAACACTGAACACCACATAACACAACCCTTGGGGAATAGTTCACCTTTAACATAGGGTTTTGGACTGAGATAGCAGATTTGTAGAGCAGATCTAAAAATGGTTTGTGGTGAAACAATTACCTCTCTACGTTAAGTAATTTCGACACAGGACTAGTGGGCCCGATTTCAATCCCGCTGTTCCGGGCCACGATCGGGGAATGAACGCTCGCCGCCGCGCCGCCGGAGGCAGGTACACTCTCTGGCACGTAGTCTCTGGTCACGACGCCTCGTTAAAGGAAATAGTTCACCTTCGGAAAAAAATTCAGAACACGATTTTATTATATTTTTTAATACAGTTTCTTTTTTCTTTTCAAAAATGGTCCTACATCGCGCCAATTCAGGACAGAAGGTCGTAAATTATTAATGTTATGGTGTGCGTTATTGGTCTGCGCATGCTCAGACCAGTGCTGGCACTCTCAGACGGTACGGTATATCATATATGCGTCGCATTCCTCGCCGCTGGATCCGGCCCCCCCGGCAGTGCCGGAAATGTTGGCGATTTGGCCACGTTGACCGCGCCTGCCAGGCACACTACCACACGTGTGGTCGGTGTGCCGGGCAACACCCGACGGACGGGTGCACCGCCGCAGCTAAGTGCTGCGCCGGTTGCGGAGATGCCCACGCTGCCTGGTATCGGCTCTGCCCGGTACAGGTGGCGTACGTGGAGGGAAAGGAAGGAAACCGACAGAGGCCCGCCTCCCCCCCCCCCCCGATGCTCCTCCCCAGCCCTGAACCCCACCGCCTGGCCGCCGCTGCCTAACCTGGCCAAGGCCCCGCCCCGCCGGACCACCGGTCCGCAAGCCCCGCCCCAGGCAACTTCCCAGCAGGCTGCCCAGCCAGACCTGCCTCGACCCCGAGCCGGCTTGCCAGGCTACCCGCCCATGCCCGACCTGCCCCGCCCCCCAACCTCAGCCGAGTCCACCCCGGCTCCCTCGGACGGACCCTCCCCCCCGCCGGGAGACCCCCCGTCGTTCCACGGAACCCTCGTCGGACGACGAGTCCCTCCTGCGGACCGCCTCCCTGAAGGCCGCCCGCTCCCAGCAGTACCAGCGCTACCGCTCCAACTCCCCGCCCGCCCGCCCCTCCTCCCAACCCCGCCCCTCCTCCCAACCCCGCCCCCGGGCCACTGAGGAGAGCCCGACCCCCTCCCCGCCATCCCGGTCACGGTCGAGCCGCCCCCGCTCCCGCCGACCTAGGCACACCCGAGCGACCGCAGGGCGCGGTCCGGACAGCAGCTACTAATAATGAACAATAACCAGTCAGAATTCGTCCTCCAATGGAATGTTAGATCTTTAATATCCCATTGGGGGCAATTCAAACATTATGTCTTAAATAATAATCCGTTAGTAGCCGCTGTTCAGGAAACCCATTTTATTGACGCCGACTTTAATAATTATACTTTTAAAATCCCCGGCTACAGTCTTTATACAAATAACGTAAATGCATCACCGCGCCGAGGCGGCTCGGCTTTGCTAATTTCAAACCAACTTTTTGCATCACCAAATCGACCTTCAAACAACCTTAGACGCAGTCGGCGTTAATATTAAAATCGCTCAGCTAGAACTAACTCTTATCTCTATTTATTTCCGTCCTACTGAGGACATAGACATTGATTCTTTTTCCCAGCTTATTACAAATATTAACACCCCATGTCTGATTATGGGCGATTTCAACGCGCATAGTCGGGCGTGGGGCTGCCTCCGGAACTCTCGCAGAGGCCAAATTATGCTGGACCTACTGGACCGGCATAATTTGGTCTTCCTTAACGACCAATCACCCACACACGTACACCACTCAGGAGGCGAGGTGACATACAGCGCCATTGATCTCGCCTTCGCCACACCACGCATCGCGACACTTTTTACATTTAACGCACAATCAGACCCTCTTTTTAGCGATCATTACCCAATTCACTTAGAACTTCAAGTCCCTTCAGGACAGACAAATTTTTACTCCCTGCCTAGATGGAACCTTTGCAAAGCCGACTGGTCCTCCTTCCAAAAACACATTGGCACTAGTCACCCCGCAGACTCCCAGACCGACATTAACACTTTTTTAAACACTATTCTCGCATCAGCACATCAGCACATTCCACACACACGCACACACACACAACACCACCCGAGGCAGCGTACTGCCCCGTGGTGGAACACAGAATGCCAGAGAGCTGTTGCCCTCCGGAAAAGAGCATTTCGGAAATTTCAAGCTTGTATTACTGCAGAAAACGAACACGAAGTACGGAAAACTCGCTCTTTGGCTAAAACAATCATTGACAAAGCAAAAAAAGAATCTTGGCAGGAATTCTCATTCTCTTTAATCGATTTACCTCCCTCTCAAAAATTTGGACATTAATTAAATCGTTTTCAAATAAAAGACCACCGTCATACAAAATCCCACACTTACAAAATACACAACACATCTTACACGCTTCCCCCAGAGGTGGCAACACAATTTGCACAACACTACGCTAACATATCATCAACACAACAATGTACACCAACTTTTACTAACCAACTTAACGATCAATTTCAATCTATTAGCTTTGACTCTAATAACGTAGAAATCTACAACTCTCTTTTTACCAACTCAGAGTTAACGTACGCTATTGGTAAATGTGGTAAAACTTCTGTAGGGCCAGATCAAATTGACTACTCCTTCTTTAAAAACTTGACAGGGACTGGTCTCACCAACTTACTAACAGCCTTCAATACCATGTGGTTTGATGGCACTTTCCCTGAATCTTGGCATAATAGTACGCTAATTCCTATGCTTAAACCTCGCAAACCTAAATCTTCTCCCGCTAGCTATCGCCCTATTTCTCCAACTAGTTGTGCATGCAAACTATTCGAACGCATGGTTAATGGACGCATCAGGACATACATTGAATCAAATAATTTACTTACCCCACACCAAAGTGGTTTTCGACCTGGTCGCTCCACTGCGGATAATTTAGTCGGTCTTGTCGACTCTGTCCAGCGCGGCTTTCGAGGGAGAGAGGTCACAGTGGCCCTCTTTCTTGATTTGAGAGCTGCGTTTGACAGAGTCAACAAAACCGCACTTCTAGTAAAGGTCCATAAGGCCGGAATTCGAGGTCGACTCGCCAAATTTATCCAAAACTTTTTAGAAAATAGAACTTTTAATGTAAGGTGCGGCAACACATATTCTCCAAATAAAAAATCAGGACCACGGTGTCCCACAGGGATCGGTCCTCTCCCCGACCCTATTTGTAATTATGATTAACGACATTTTCAGTAAGCAAATTATAATTAGTTTTATCATTTATGACCTCTTCCTCGAAATTAAAATATAATAGTACCAAAAAAACGTTATATTAATATTTCGATCACAGATCTTCATCAGAAATTATACATTACCAAAACGACAATAATCAGAATACAAGTTTCCACTGCATATTGTTTCCCGCGTTTTTTTTACACATTTTCGCGCGACATTTCTCGCGATCTTTATTCATACGGGCACAACCTTCTAGAGGATACATCAACTTCGGTCTGCATAAATAGTCGACATCATCTCGCATATATATCACAGCATCACCTATTAACAAACAAACATTCAAGCCCATATCTAACAACATGCATAAATATACAATAAAACGAAGAAAAAAAAAATACAATGTTGCCAAACCTAAAAAGATGTATCTACACGAACAATGCCATCGCAAAAGGGCGGAAGTGTTGAATTTTACATGATTGGCCACGATGACACATTGGAGTTCAGCTTTGGTTGTTCCTTTCTAATCAAAATAGACTCTGCGATTTTTCGGTCCGGGTGGTCCTTAGCTCTGTAAAGCACTTGAACTTGAATGGGTGTGCCCCGCTTCAGGATGAGCCATCTTGAAATGGTCCCCCATCGGTGTATCATCCTTCCTGCCTACCATGTCTCGGACATGTTCATTAAATCTTAGTCTCAGCGGGCGTTTGGTTTCTCCTATATAATTTGCGTCACAGAGCTTGCACCTAAGCTTATACACAACATTGTTCTGTGTGCACTGTCCTCTAAACCCACTCTTGCATAAATTACATCTATTTCCCCCCGGGCAGCGAGGCGGCGTGAAAGCTGAGCGCACTAACTGACTTTTCAACTTATTCTCGTTTCTCCAAGCTAGCCTAACGTTTAAGCCCGATCTTTTCACCACCTTCTTTACTTTGCAAAGCAAATTTTCGTCAATATATGGTAGCGTTAAGTACCCATCCTCCCCCGCTGTCCGTTTCCGCCTGTGTCTAGCGCCTCTGGACAGGCGAACCTCCCTGAAGAGCCTTTTCAGTAGTTTCAGTGAATACCCATTCCCTAAAAGTAAGGTGTGAATTTTATCTACGCTACCATCCTCTTTTTCTTTGCTAGATGAATTGTTCAAGGCTCTATGAAACATATTCCTGATCATATTGTGCTTGGTAGCTGTAGGGTGAGCTGATGAAGCATGCAAGACGATCCCTGAGTTTGTCGGCTTAATGTAGAGCTCCGTCTCCAGTTTACGCTGTCCTGTCACGGAAGTAGTGATTGTTACACAAGTGTCCAAGAAAGGGACCCCTTTGTCTCTTGTTGAGTGATCCAGTGTGAATTCCAGGTTCGGGTGTGAGCTGTTGAGATACTGAAGGAACTCTAACAGTGCCTGCTCCCCATGTGTCCAAATCCCCGCATAGTCGTCTATGTATCTGACTAAAAAGTCCGGTTTGTGAACTGCGTTCGCCAAAGCCTGCTGCTCAAACCTATCCAAGAAAATGATCGCTAAAGGAGGAGCGCAAGGGTTACCCATAGCGATGCCCTGTTTCTGCCTGTAGAAGTCATCTCCAAACGAGAAGACGTTATTGCGAAGACACTGTTCTAATAGAGTACAAATATCCTCATAGCTGAGCCCAAACGTCTCAATGTCCTGGCCATGAGTCTCGAGTTTCTCCTTGGCGGCATCTATCGCTTCTGCTACTGGTATGCTACCATATAAATTGACCACATCTATACTGAAAAAGATGGCCCCTTCGGGTAGTGGCTTAGATCTACTGTGGTCCGCTGCTCGTGAGAGGAAATCCTTAGTGTCCCAGAGGTGGGTGGGGATGAATGCCAAAAGCTGCTTAAGTATCGTTTCAAGAAGGCAAGCTGTCTTTTCCGTGGGTCCCCCCGAGCCTGAAACGACAGGACGCAAAGGAACAGCAGGCTTGTGGTCTTTAGGTAAACCGTAAAAACGGGTGTCCTGCTGTGCCTAGGCGTCAGTTCCTCCACAACTTTATCTGGAAGTTTGTTAGGGTTGTAACAAACTGCCATTGTAACAAAACAAACAAACAAATTTTATCTACGCTTTATGTACGCAGGACCCGATCATTGTAACAAACTTCCAGATAAAGTTGTGGAGGAACTGACGCCTAGGCACAGCAGGACACCCGTTTTTTACGGTTTACCTAAAGACCACAAGCCTGCTGTTCCTTTGCGTCCTGTCGTTTCAGGCTCGGGGGGACCCACGGAAAAGACAGCTTGCCTTCTTGAAACGATACTTAAGCAGCTTTTGGCATTCATCCCCACCCACCTCTGGGACACTAAGGATTTCCTCTCACGAGCAGCGGACCACAGTAGATCTAAGCCACTACCCGAAGGGGCCATCTTTTTCAGTATAGATGTGGTCAATTTATATGGTAGCATACCAGTAGCAGAAGCGATAGATGCCGCCAAGGAGAAACTCGAGACTCATGGCCAGGACATTGAGACGTTTGGGCTCAGCTATGAGGATATTTGTACTCTATTAGAACAGTGTCTTCGCAATAACGTCTTCTCGTTTGGAGATGACTTCTACAGGCAGAAACAGGGCATCGCTATGGGTAACCCTTGCGCTCCTCCTTTAGCGATCATTTTCTTGGATAGGTTTGAGCAGCAGGCTTTGGCGAACGCAGTTCACAAACCGGACTTTTTAGTCAGATACATAGACGACTATGCGGGGATTTGGACACATGGGGAGCAGGCACTGTTAGAGTTCCTTCAGTATCTCAACAGCGCACACCCGAACCTGGAATTCACACTGGATCACTCAACAAGAGACAAAGGGGTCCCTTTCTTGGACACTTGTGTAACAATCACTACTTCCGTGACAGGACAGCGTAAACTGGAGACGGAGCTCTACATTAAGCCGACAAACTCAGGGATCGTCTTGCATGCTTCATCAGCTCACCCTACAGCTACCAAGCACAATATGATCAGGAATATGTTTCATAGAGCCTTGAACAATTCATCTAGCAAAGAAAAAGAGGATGGTAGCGTAGATAAAATTCACACCTTACTTTTAGGGAATGGGTATTCACTGAAACTACTGAAAAGGCTCTTCAGGGAGGTTCGCCTGTCCAGAGGCGCTAGACACAGGCGGAAACGGACAGCGGGGGAGGATGGGTACTTAACGCTACCATATATTGACGAAAATTTGCTTTGCAAAGTAAAGAAGGTGGTGAAAAGATCGGGCTTAAACGTTAGGCTAGCTTGGAGAAACGAGAATAAGTTGAAAAGTCAGTTAGTGCGCTCAGCTTTCACGCCGCCTCGCTGCCCGGGGGGAAATAGATGTAATTTATGCAAGAGTGGGTTTAGAGGACAGTGCACACAGAACAATGTTGTGTATAAGCTTAGGTGCAAGCTCTGTGACGCAAATTATATAGGAGAAACCAAACGCCCGCTGAGACTAAGATTTAATGAACATGTCCGAGACATGGTAGGCAGGAAGGATGATACACCGATGGGGGACCATTTCAAGATGGCTCATCCTGAAGCGGGGCACACCCATTCAAGTTCAAGTGCTTTACAGAGCTAAGGACCACCCGGACCGAAAAATCGCAGAGTCTATTTTGATTAGAAAGGAACAACCAAAGCTGAACTCCAATGTGTCATCGTGGCCAATCATGTAAAATTCAACACTTCCGCCCTTTTGCGATGGCATTGTTCGTGTAGATACATCTTTTTAGGTTTGGCAACATTTTTTTTCTTCTTCGTTTTATTGTATATTTATGCATGTTGTTAGATATGGGCTTGAATGTTTGTTTGTTAATAGGTGATGCTGTGATATATATGCGAGATGATGTCGACTATTTATGCAGACCGAAGTTGATGTATCCTCTAGAAGGTTGTGCCCGTATGAATAAAGATCGCGAGAAATGTCGCGCGAAAATGTGTAAAAAAAACGCAGGAAACAATATGCAGTCGAAACTTGTATTCTGATTATTGTCGTTTTGGTAATGTATAATTTCTGATGAAGATCTGTGATCGAAATATTAATATAACGTTTTTTGGTACTATTATATTTTAATTTCGAGGAAGAGGTCATAAATGATAAAACTAATTATAATTTGCCTATACAATATGTTCCTCGCACAAGCACTAACCAATATAAAGAACATTTTCAGTAATATTAACAAGATCGACAAAGGTCTCAAATTCTCAATGTACGCTGATGACCTGGCGGTGTGGTTCTCGCACCCGAGTGTCGACCAAGCCAGCAAAATGTTACAACTAGTACTCATTGATATAAAGGTATGGTGCGACCAATGGGGTCTGGAAATTTCTCCAAGTAAATCTGCATCTCTAATTTTTTCAAAGAAACCCGCATATGTGGAACCCTACATTCCATTAAAATATAACAATCAAATTATCCCTTTCGTCAAATCATTCAAGTATCTGGGAATAACGCTAGACACACGTCTCTCGTTCATCCCACACTTCATTGATTTAGTGCAGAGATGTAGGCGACGAATTAATATTATGAAGTCATTGGCTGGTCGAGAGTGGGGCGCAGATCGTGCCACTCTCCTCCAACTATATACTTCCCTGATACGCCCAGTACTGGACTATAACGCATTCTTATTTGATGACATATGTTCCAAACAAATTAAAAAATTGCAAACTGTCCAAAACGCTGCCTTGCGCATCGTGACTGGAGCCTGCCGCACCACCAACACCACAAACTTACACATCGACACAAACATTCCCACACTCTGCCGTCGACGCAAATACACACTACTTAGATTCTACGCCAGAGCAAGTTCACACCCCACACGCCCAACATTCCACATCTTAAATCACCCCGCACCCACAAGACGACAAACACTACTACAAAAACGACACCCACTCATCAGTCACAGAATCAGACAAACACTCACACTATTCAACATTCCACACATCAACACAATGCCAAGTGCCAACGCCACCACTCACACCTCACTGGCTCGACACAACACCAGACACACACCGCCTCTTCACGCACAACAAAAACACAGTCACGGCGGCAGAGACACACACACTCTTCAATGAACACAAAGCACAACACAACACATACACATACATATACACAGACGGCTCTCGAAGCGACGGCCGAACTGGAGGTGCATACTACACAAACACAGTTAGCAATAACTTTAGACTTCCCGACATAAATAGCGTATACACAGCGGAATTGTCATCCATTGTATTAGCATTAATATATGTCAGAACAGAAAAACTTAAGGAAGTAGTCATTTGCACAGACTCTTCCGCCTCGCTCTCTGCCATTTCCTCGATTAGTGACTGTAGAAATCCGATAGTATTTAAAATTAGACAGCTAATTAAGTATTTTAACCGCAGAAACAGCAGTATTAAATTTCTCTGGATCCCAGGACACGCCGGTATCCCGGGAAACGAGGAAGCCGACAGACTAGCGAAATTGAGCCTAGAATTACCTTCAGAAAATCAATTACCAAGCCCTGTATCAGACGTTTTAAATTATATTAACTCTCAACTTAGCATATTGCGCCAGCGCGAGTGGGACGCTGCTCCGCATTTTCATCTCTATCCGATCAAGCCAAAAGTCCAACATTTTATATCTAGCCACCAGAATTGTAGAGAGAAGGAGGTGATATTGGCGCGCCTCCGTCTCGGTCATACAAATATTACTCATTATTATATTATGGAGAATCTCCCGCCACCAAATTGCCAACATTGCCCAGGTTATCCGCGCTACACAATCAAGTACTTACTTATCACTTGCCCAGTACACAACGATAAACGACAGAACATTATTAATTACACACAACAAAATCGCATCACTTTAAATCTTCAAACACTGTTAGGTGATAATTGCCCTGAATTGATAGGTCTCCTCTTAGATTATCTCTACCAAACACGTTTAGCTAAACAAATATAACAGTTTTTTTTTGGCCTAGCGCATTTTTGGCCCACCGCGCAGGTTTTTTCCCCTTTGCCTTAGACGCTGTTTTTTTATTATTCAGGACTTTTCGCCCAGCTAAATACACCCCACAACCAGGTCTCGCCGAAGCGCCGGAGCCAGGGAGACTGGCAACAGTCTCCCGTTGTTGCAATGATGGCACCACCCGGCTCCATCAACACTGACACTGTTCAAGTGTATGTAATAAAAATATGTATGTATGTGAGTCTCGTGTTTTACTTATTTTTTACCTTGGACGAAATACTTAACGTAATGAATACAGATATTATATTTGACTATATATTTATTTTTTAACTATATATATTTTACTATATATTTGACTATATCTTTGATTATATAGACAGATATTATATTTGACCTTGAACGAAATACTTAACGTAATATTAGATATTATATTTACTTTGAACAATCAATTTTCCGGGTTCACATAAACCGGTTAACGTAATTAATTAACGTAACATAGCTACCCTTCTCCCTAGCTTGCCCGGGTTCACATACACCGGATAACGTAACTCTTTTCCTGGCAAATTGCCAGATGTCACTCCCCACCCGGAAAATGGCTATAGTATTCCGGGGGAAAAAACTATCCGGGGAAAAAAACGCATTCCTTCGCCAAAAAGTCAAATTTCTTCGGCTGGAGTCTTTTCAGCCAAGAAAAGTTGCAGATAAGGATTTCTCAACACGGGCTACAAAACTGCTATTTCAGTTCAAAATCCTATGTTGAAGGTGAACTATTTCCTTTAATATCCGCTCAGCCGCCCGGGTGGCGCGGCGGCCCCTTGTCAGAGACTGTACTTGGCGTCGGGCGGAGCGGGACGGGGCCAGAACGCCAGCTGCTATCGTACGATTTCTCGTGAAATAGAAAGAGAAACTTACTTCTTTCTCCACATATATCCATCAGTTGTCCAAACCAAAGTCATATTCATAGTTTTGAGCTCAAGATGCACCTAATGGTTGAACTTCAAGACAACTTTCAAGGTGACCTATTCCCTTTAACAAATTCCACGCTTTCACAATTCACTTGAAAACAAATTCCACGCCAGTCACACTAATATAAATTTGGGCTAGGATCGCCAGGATTAATAATATTCAACCAAGGTAGGTACCTAAGGTAGGAACACAACTGTCCAGTCTGAACACACAACCCGTCCTCTATCAGTCCCCTCCGAAGTTAGTTGGCAGCACTATAGCTCTTGGGCGTGACTTCCCTACTAGCCCGTAGGGTTCACGTGTTAAATGACCTAACTTTGGGAAGCTGTATCTCGAGTTCTATTCAGCCGATTCGCCTGCAGCTAGTCTCCAAAGAAAGATCGTTCAAATATCTCGCGATGATTCCTCTACCATTTTTCACCTAACCCAGCCGAATTCATAGGGCGTCAGGAGTAAAGATTTGACTGTACTCCGTGCCGGTCTGGCCAGTTTCTGGCGACGCTGGTGCGCCGGCGGCAATAGCTCAGTCGGTAGCGCATCAGACTACGGATGCGAAGGTGGTGGGGTCGAATCCCGCTCGGGTAAGGGTGATTTAGCGCAGGAATGATGTTATATTATTTTTGATGGTCGATAACTATGTTTTTATCGCCAAAATAAACTGTTCAAAATGTTTTGTTGAATATTAAAACGTAAGTAAAGCAAAACATACACATTGATTACATAATACATATCATACTCGTTCGAAGATTGTTAAAAAACATTTAACTGACAACTGGTTTTCCCGATACTTTCGAGCTTTTTCTTCGTTTCTCCGACTTCACATCCTGTCTTTTACGAAAACTGACAACCAAGCCATTGAAAGAAAAGTTACTCCAATAAATCATTATTGAAAGCACCGTAGCAGCAATAATACAACAGCATTGTAGGAGCTACAGTGGCACAATTGATGCAAAAGACAAGATGACGCACGTACGAGATAACTTGTTCCTACATGGATTACCAGGGACTGAAGCCCGATTCAAGAAGATCCCTCCACACAATTCAATGACGGATATCCAAGCAGCCCTCACAACAAATGCAACAATGGATCTTAGATACCAGTGGATCTCTGGGTGAAATTAAGCGACAGATATCGGATTACACATGCTACCGTGATAAGCATACCACAACATACAATCAGTGGTGGATCTAGGATCCCAGCAGATCTCACGACAATATGCAACTGAATATCTCGGATGTCATATCTTTGGGTTAAATCTAGCAACAGATTTCGAATCACACAGTATCCTGTTATACACACACCAGAACAACAGAAGTAGCATGCACCTCAGGCCTCAGCAGACTTACGGTACAAAATAAAACAGCCATCTCGATTCTGCCAGTACCTGAGAAGTTGACAACAAAACGACATGAACAAAACAAGAGAAAAGCATGACATGAGTGAATGAACACAACTGTCCAGTCTATTCATTACAGCCTATACACTAGTTTTCACTGTGCGTGGTTTTCACTTCCTCGCTCCTCACCGTGCCCGAGAGCAGGTCAGCCACATCCCTCAGGTCGTCCATGTCCTCCCCGTTATCGCCGTCTGTTTTCGCTGTCGTCACCTCCTCCACCGGTCCGGTGAACTCCAGCAGGTCTGCCGTCAGTTCGGAGGTGCCGGTTGCCTCCACCTCCAGCACCTGATCCAGCTGCTCCTCCAGATCACCAGTCTCCGGCTCTGTCGCCTGATCACCGTCTCTGCAGACGGGACTTACGCCTCGCTGCATGACGAACAGGAGGGTAAGCAGGCGAATCCTTGCCCTCGCTTCAGCCGGTGTGGGGTTCTGGTTGGAGCCTCCCGGGCCTCTCACCATGCCGACCAACCCTTCCAGCCTGTCCTGCGTGAGCCGGCGAGTCAGGACGAACACATCACCGAACTCTGCCTGGAGGTCCTTGAACAGGCCACGCACCGACCGGATGCTGATGACCATCCCTATCTGGAACGGATACATGCACCGTGCGGTACCGACACGCATCAGCGTGGCTTCCGTCACAGCGGCGGAGATAGCCCTCTCTTGTTCATCGCTGCCACGGTAGCCTCTCCGTCTCCGCAGATCTTTTGTGTCGCCTGGGTAGCTGGCGTTGAGGACATCCGTCGCTACGTCCACGACACGAAGGAACCTCGCCTCCTCTTCTTTTCCCGCGAGGTGCCGCTGCAAGACGCTGGCAGTCGAGGCAGTCGAGGCAGTCGAGGCCGTCAGGAGTTGGAGACACGGACCATGCCGGTGACCTATACAAATAATAATTAGACACCAATAGAGATGTGAATGGATGGCAGCAGACGCTGAGTGGAGCCCAGAAGGAACTTGTGACAAGTTATATATAAATTATTGGTCACTTTTAGGTCACGCCAATATTGAGGTCATCACACTGCAGACTGGTTATTGAATATTGATTCAACCTTTTTTGGAACGATTCAACCACAATTCATTTTGGAACCTAAATGATTCAATCACCGCTCAATTCATGGATACACATTTGATCATTGCTTCTTTCCGATTCAAAGAATCAAAAACATATTTTAATCGATTCACGCTTGATTCAACATTTAAATGTATGTTGTATTTACGTCAAAGCAATACAAATGGAAACATACACGTAAATGATCATTAACACATTGTTACAGCAATCATATTTCAGTATAAATGAATGTAGCCGCTGGGACTACATTGTACTTGCACAATTTACCATGTGCACTTGAATCGTTAAGAGTCTTTAAAGGAAATAGTTCACCTTCAACATTAGTTTTAAACTGAGATAGCAGTTTTGTAGCCCGTGTTGGGAAACCCCTATCTGCAAGTTTTCTTGACTGAAAAGACTCTCCAGCCGAATATATTTGAGTTTTTGGCGAAGGAATGCGGTGCTGGCGAAAGAATGTACTGGTTCTAGCCTGGGCAGAGGCTATACCATCAGCCAATCAGCTTGCAGCTGGTGCTAGTAAGCGAATCGCCGGCCGCCGGTTGGCACATCTCCAATGCGAGTCTATCTTTACGCGACTACTTTCGAATCTGATTGGCTGAACCATTTTGTACATTCGCGTGACGTCAGGACTCTGACTCAGAGAGTATGCATATAGTTTTGATAAACAATACAAATTTACGGCCTTCTGTCCTGAATCGGCGCGATATAAGGCCATTTTTGACAATATCAAAAGAAATTGTATTAAACAATGTAATCAAATCGTGTTGGGTAACAAAATTCCAAGGTGAACTATTTCCTTTAATTAAAGGAAATAGTTCACCTTTAACATGGGTTTTGAACTGAAATAGCAGTTTTGTAGCCCGTGTTGAGAAATCCTTATCCGGAACTTTTCTTGGCTGATAAGACTCTCCAGCCGAAGATATTTGACTTTTTGGCGAAGGAATACGGCGCATATATGATGTACCGTACCGTCTGAAAGTGCCAGCACTGCCATGGAGCATGCGCAGACCAATAACGCACACCATAACATT